>MU697978.1:12977-24795 GCA_026770625.1 Nicotiana glauca
CCTTCTTGATCTCTTTATCGTACTATTCTATTCCTTTGAGGCTTATGCCTTTGATTCCTTTCCACTCAATCTTACGCGACGTGAGCGCTTGTTATAAATCGAGATTTGAAGGAATGTAATGGCACTACGAGTGCGATGCGGGATGATATACCCGGTATAGTTAATTGGACTATTGTAGTCGCATTTCGGAGGGATATTCCATTGGTTTAGCACCTTAGCAGAACTTCTAAGAGCCTTGAGGCTAGGCACATGTTGCCATGATGCTCATGAGCAGTTATTTCCGCAGCGTTGTTGTGATGGTAGGATGTTGCCCATGTGTTGAGGCAGTAAATGAATTGAAGGGAGGTTTACTCAGTGTGTAATCAGAGGGATTCAATATTTTATTCCCGTCAAGGGAAAGTCAATCGAACCAAGGATGGTCAGATGTGGACTAGTGGAAGTAACGAAACGTGGTAATTGCAAGCGTGAAGGAGTTTTCTCCTCTATTGGGGTGCTGTTGTCCTAATCGGACGTATTAAGTTTGTCGGTGTTATGATCTTTTATGATCAGCCCTTGAGGCAAGATATTGTGTAATGGCATTGGAAGGAGAAACATTCAATTGACCCTTGATCCAAAGCATAATTGGCTAAGTGATCCGCTAGCTTGTTCTCCTCTCTGAATATATGTGATAATCTGCCATTGAGTACATGCATCATCTGCCTTATCTCCTTCACCTAATCTTCAATAATCCAAGGAGGCTTCCATTCCCCTTCAATCACCTTTTTCAGAAGCATTGAGTCTGTTTGTACCCAAATATTATCCATACCAGTAGCCATAGTATATTTCAATGCCTCCAACATAGCCTTAGCTTCTGCCTATGTATTAGTCACTTCCTGAGTCTCTTTACCACATGCATATATTAAATCACCATGTTCATCCCTCAAGCAGAACCCTATGGAACTTCTTCCTGGGTTACCCCTAGATGCCCCATCAGTGTTTATTTTTATCCAACCTTGGATTGGAAATTCCCATAGAACCTTGTTAGTTTTCAGCTTAGGGATATAATTCTCCATCATCTGTAGAATGTCAGGCCATCTATATGGCACATAAGGGATCCCAGGCTTTCTCACTTTGATAAGTTCTTGAATAGTTGTGCAGTTTTGAAAACCCACCATGTTAGTAGACACAGGTTCACCATGTTTATTACCGTTTCTCCTTTTCCACAGCTCCCATACAATGATACAAGGCAAGGCTACAAAGATTGGCTTCAACCTAGTTATCACCTTTAAGGTCCTACACTTGATTATAGCTTGATGCAAACTCAAACCTTCAAGAGATATTCTAGCATGATTGAGGAAATATGACCACACCTTTGTAGCTGTGTAAGATCTGAAAAACACATGGCTAATTGTTTCTTCATTTGGCCTGATACAACACCAGCATTTGGAAGGCATAAAATATCCCATTCTTCTTAGCGTAGAATCCAGAGGTAATTTACCTCTCCATAGCTTCCACATGAAAAAGGAAATTTTAAAAGGCAGTCCAGCAATCCACATATTAGAGAATGCAAGAGCAGGATCTTTCCTTCTTCTCACATTTTGCCAAGCAGTTTTAACTGAAAATTTCCCTCTAGTGTCTAGACTCCAAATATGTTTGTCCAGTTCAATTGAATGTTCAGGGCATGATATGTTATTTATGATATGTAGAGCTAAATAATCTCGTAACAGTTCTCTAAGATTCTCCACATCCCACTGACCATCAATCATCAGTTCATTCACATTTTGAGTTGATTCATCAACTATGAATTCTCGAGGTGTCACAAAATAAAGTGCTCCTAATCCTGTCCAATTGTCGAAACAGAAAAGAGAAGATCCCATCTGAATTTTCCAGTAGATTTGGTGCTCCATAATATCTCTGCATTCCAGCATCTTCCTTCATACATGAGAGCCATATCTCCAAGGAACAATAATTGCATTCATCTTTTTGCAGTATTTTTGACACATGAAGGAACTCCACAATGATGGTTTAGTCCTAAAATTCCACCATAACTTGCAAAATAGGGCTTTGGACATATCATGCAATGATCTAAATCCTACCCCTCCTTCCTCTTTAGGTAGACAAAGATTGTCCCAAGAAGCCCAGTGTTTAGCCTTTCCCTCCATAGAACTGCTCCAAAAGAACCTAGCAAATATCTTGTGTAACCTATTGATCACATAAGCAAGTGGATTCACTACAGATAGGAGATGAATATGCATGCTTTGCAACACACTATTAATCAGTACCGCCCTTCCTCCTACTGATAATATCTTCCCTTTCCAAGTCTGCAACTTATCCACTACCTTTGTAATTAAATCCTCATAATAATCCATCCTTCTCCTTGAGTAAAAGATAGGACAACCAAGATAAGTGAATGGAAATTCCTTTCTCCCTATCCCAGTAATTCCTTCAATCTTGTTCACCACCTTTTCACTTGTAAAATGATGTACATAAACAACAGATTTAGACTTGTTGATCAACTGACCTGAAGCTGCTTCATATGAATTCAAGACATACATGATCAACCTTAAGGAAGTGGCATCTGATGACGAGAATATAATTGTTTCATCAGCGTAGGCAAGATGGTTTATTTTAGGACTCCATTTGGGAATGCCAAAGCCACAAAAATACAGATTTCTATGTAAAGCATTAAGACCCCTTGACATTGCTTCTGCAGCCAATATGAACAAAGTAGGTGATAATGGATCACCTTGCTTCACTCCTCTAGAAGACTTGAAAAATCCATGTGGTTGCCCATTAACAAGAATTGAATACCAGTTATTAGATACAATACTAAAGATCATGACAATCAATCTCTCAGAGAAGCCCATCTTCCTTAACACTTTTGTAAGAAAAAGCCAAGAAAGTCTATCATATGCCTTCGTCATGTCCAGCTTTAGAACAACATTTGGACCTGCTTTAGTTCTCATCCTAATGTCAGTAATTATTTCCTGAGTAAGCAGTACATTCTCAATCATACTTCTTCCTTTAACAAATCCAGCCTGCTCATCTGAAATCACTTAGGAAGAATATCAACTAGCCTCTCATGTATGACCCTAGAGATAATTTTGTTAGAGAAATTGCTTAGGCTGATTGGCCTCAAATCAGAAAAGGTCTGCACTTTTTTCTTTTTTGGTAACAGAACTAAATTTGTGTGATTCACAAATTTAGGGAGTTCTCGCCCACTGAAAAATGACCTCACCATCTCTAATATATCCTCACCTATGATCTCCCAGCAAGCATGGAAAAAATTCCCATTGAATCCATCATGACCACATACACTATCCCCATTCAATCCAAGAACTGCTTTCTTGACTTCATCTAATGTTGGTTGTCTTGTTAGTTGGTAGTTCTGCTTATCACATATCATTATAGGCACATGATCCAAAATTCTAAAGTCTGTAGGAACACTGTCGTCATGAAACTGTTGTTGAAAAAAATGCACAGCCTCTTCTGCTATCTTTTCTTCATCCTCTATCCATACACCATGTCTATCTTGTATTCTCTTGAGCTGCAACCTTTTTCTTTTGCCTTTCACATGAGCATGAAACAATTTTAAATTTCTGTCACCATCCTTAAACCAGTTCAAGCTTGCCTTTTGTTTCCAGAATTGTTCTTCCAGAGCCAATACTCTAAGCAGATCAGCTTTCACCCTATGAAGTCTTTCACGATTATGAATTGTAGGATTTAGCTCAAATTGAGTTTCATGCACCTTAACTACTTCCTCCAAACTAGCAATCTGCTTAAATATGTCTCCAAAAGTAGCTTTACTCCAAGTAGATAAGGCTTGCTTCAGCTTTTTCATCTTATAGTTAAACAAGATGAATGGACTCGCATGGAAATCAACTTGCTAGTTTTCTTTTACCACATCAAGAAATGCCTCATATTTTATCCATAAATTCAAGAATCTAAAGGCTTTCTTGATTGGTCTACTATTAAGATTTCAAGAAAGCTGTAAGGGACAATGGTCTGACCCAATCTTTGGTAAGTGCTCAATCTCCAGACCTGGACATAATTCTTGTAGTTCCATATTTCCCAAACAACTATCCAGTCGTTTAAATATGCAGTCTTCCTCAGCTCTCCCATTCCACCAGGTGAAAATACTGCCTTTGAAGCCAAGATCAAAGAGGTTATATGTAGTTATACAATGTCTAAAATCATCTATCTCATTTATATGAACTAGCAATCCACCAAATTTCTCCTCTTCATCCCATATCACATTCAAATCACCACCAAGTACCCATGGTAGGGACATATCACTAGCCAATGAATATAATGTATCCCACAGTTCAATTCTTTCGATTGCAGTATATTTGGCATACACCATGGTAATTATGAACACCTTCTTACTGTGAGTATCAAGCATCTTCAAGGTGATCTGCTGCTCCATGTTAAATAAGATGTCAAAGTCATACTTTTGGTCTATAAAGAGCCATATTTTATTGGATACATTTACCACCACTTTTTCAAAACCAAGCCTCCTTCTGTATTGGTCAACAGTCCTAATCTGCTGCTTTGGTTCCATTAGGGCAATAAAATCAACTTGAAATTGTCTATCCATTGTAATAACTCTTTCAAAAGCTTGCATTGTATTTACTGATCTAATATTCCAAACAAGAGCATTCATCATCAATTAATGGATTTAGATAAATTTCTCCTTGTTTGGACACCTGTAACTTGTACTCCAGTGATCTCATTGTCTTGCTTTTTCCTCCTCTACCTGCTGATTTCCCAATTTCCACCTGCCTAAGGGATATATCTCCTTGTTTAGCTGCATTGAGGAAGTTCTGAGTAGTCGATTCAGCATCCATATCTTTCCCTTTTATTCTATGTGTCTGTCCCTCTTCTTCATATTTATCCTGCTTGATCAACTGATTCTTACTAGGTTTGGCTACCAGACTCTTGTCAAAATTCTTCATCAATACTATCTCTTTTGTATTTGCTGAACTAGGAGCAGTAACTGTTGTTTGAAGATGAGGATCGGCAACCCCATCCACTACAAAATCACCTATATTTTTATGCATATCCAAAGCTCCTTTTTTCTGAACCTGTTCCACTTGTTGCTGATGTATTTCTCCCCTTTTATCTCCTGGATCTCTTGGATCATCTAAATCCCCCGCTTCACTTGTTTGAACAATAGGTACCTATGCCTCAGTAGGAATAATTTCATTGTTATGATTAGGAGGTGGTACTATGTTATTATTGTTCTGTTCAATCTGTAAGGGTTGCTCAACTGCAATATTAACATTGACACATTCTTCTGCACTTTTCACTTCAAGTCTGGTACTCTTATCATAGACACTTTGTTCTTCCCCATCTGGATCCTTGTCTTGAACTTCTTCCACATCTTCATGCCCTTTTAAAAAATTCTCCTTCATCAGATTCCTCCTCATATTGTTGATCCCATAATCTACCTCCCACAAACGTTACCTTATCCTTAAGATTCCCCTGCTCAGGAATCATATTTGTATCTAGTAATTGAAAGGGGATTTCCTGACAGTATTGATTAGTTGCGACATTTTGAACTGGGAAGGTTCTATTCACCCATTGAGTAGTAGATTCTTTGTCTGTATTTGTACCTTCCTTTGCTAAAATTCTGTTCTCTCCAACATTTCCCACATTGCATCTCTTTGATAAAGCCACTCCAGTAGATTTAGGAGTAAAAACTGAAGCATTTGGATTCAACTCTTTCTGCTTTGGAGTGTCCTGCACAACAACTTCTTCCACAAGGATCACTTGGTTTTCATTATCACCCTCATCTTCTACTTCCAAAGTTGCAAACTTGATTGTAGTTTGAATTTGTTGGCCTACATCAGCAGGTACAATTTTCCTTCTCTCCTTATCATTTTTTTGTTGATTAAGAACTGCTGCTTCTCGCCCTGATGTTTCAGTATGATTAGCACTATTGCCAGTTGCATGTACCTGCTGCCTTTCTCCTTGATTGACTGGAACAATTTCTTTTCCTGTGATCTCTTTGTTTCCTGCCTTCCTCACACGATTATCCTTTACTTCTTTCCATTATTCTCCATTTGATTTTACATTACCTATAACTTTCCCACTTGACAAGATCATCAAAGGTTGATTATGCTGCACCTTATTCTGCTCCTTACTATGTTCTACCCGCTGGTTACCTTGATCATATGGAGATAACTCAGGATGTATTCTCTAACATTCAAAATCATCATGTCCTTGTAACCTACATTCTTTGCAGTACTTGGGCAACATGTCATATTTTACATTAACCCACTCAGTTCTTACATTCCTAGTAGCTTCATTGATAATATCCATTCTTACCTTTTTTGGATGATCAGCTAGCAAATCGACCAAGACTTTGACCCTAGCACAACTAGGTCTAGTCTTATTGATGGTAGCCATATCCAAGTGCAATGGCTTTCCCACAGCTGAGGCAAGAGAAAAAAGACACTCTTTCACAAAATATGTGGGTAACAAACCTGGGAACGATATCCAGGCCATTGCTATTGGAGTCTCCTCTCCTGCTTTAAAATTCATATCATATATTAAAGGTCTGATTTGATATTTGTCACACCTCCTTTTTTCACTTACTACACCCTGGGGAAGGGTATAATAAAAAGGATTTTTTCCAATTAAAGGTCAATCGAAACAGGATTCGTTATTTAAAAGATTCAGATTCGCCACTTGGGAGATTTATGGTGTCCCAAGTCACTGGTTTGAATCCTGAATTGAGGAAAATATTTTACTCTGTTTAACAGTCACGAACCAGAAATTTGGGTAAGGAATTCTATAAACCCGGGAGAAGGGGTTAGGCATTCCCGAGTTCCGTGGTTCTATCACGGTCGCTCAATTGCTATATTTGGCTAAATTTTGATTTTTATACACGTTAAACCTACAGTGCAATTTTTGAAGTTATTTACCGCTTTTTATCAATTATTATTTATTTAAGAAAGTAAACGTCGTTTAAGAATGTATTTTCGGATCACGTCACATGAAATGCACCCGGATCCTCAGCATATTCTTATTCAACGTTTTTGGATTTGGATTTGGGTCGCATGAAATGCACACCCGAATTTAAGAAGGTAATTTTATTAAAATCGTGTCCAAAATGACTAACGTGTTATTATCTTTTGGGAAGGCCGTGAAATTTGCTAAACGGCCCGTCCCGAATTTCTAAATATTTTTATTAAGTAATTAATGAGGGCCCCACAATTTGTATTTTTGTTTGGCGAGGCTTGTCTCATTTTATTATTAAAAGGTTAATCCTAAAGCAAACTAAAATTTTCTATTTATTTGTCTCTAAAGGCCAATTAATTTACAAATATAAATTCGAACCCCGAATTCAAATCCGAATTCAAACAAAAGGGAAGACCCTTCTAGCTTGAACCCGCTACCTAATTCGAAATTCGTATTCCTATATGTAAATCAATTCCCTATTCTTAGTATATTTTGTTAAATGGGTTTGACCCACAATGATTATTTTGGGCTTTAAACATATGTGGCCAAATATTAACTAATTATCAACCTAGAATCTAATAAGCGTGTTAACTTCATAATTATACATTTTTAACAAATTCAACGCTGGATTTGAATACTAGGCGTCGAGCAGGAAGATTTTCAGAATTTTATCTACTGAAACTTTAATTTCTAAAACAAATATGGAATTATTAGTGAACCCATGTAATCCATTTTTAGTCTATTATCAAAGAACATTTTTCTGTTATCTATTCACAATATCTACACTAGCCAATTTTATGCTTCATTTTTCACATTGGTTTAGACTTACAGCAGACGGTTATGGTATTATAGTTGTTCCACATTACCAATTGGAATCAAATTAAACGTGAAAACATACATTTCCACAAACTACCGTCATTAGGCAAGGCCTTTCCTGTTAATGTCATCTAATACAGCCTTAGACGACTCTTAATAGTAACATAACAGCAATTATCAGATGTAAATCACTATTAAAACTAACTAAAATAACATAAACTATCATATTTGCCTAGTTATGACAAACAAACAAACCTAAAGTTTAACAGTCCAATTTATTACATGTATAACAATGTCTAAAAAAAGTAAACTAAATTTATAGTATTTATATTAACTACAGTAAAACAAATTTACAAAAGCAGTAGATGATCTTCATTTGGCACCAAACATCACTTGTATTAACATTTTGCAGGAGAAATTATATCAAAATACACCCAAGCGTGTTCCTGGATTTAAGCAAAAGAGAAGGAGGAAGTCACTGAGAAGTTTTGGCTAAATAACAGTCACAAACAGCAGCAATAAAATCCAATTTGAGCCACACAGCCTCAAAAAATCCCAGGATGAATTATAGAAGGGTAATACTCAATAGATAACCAAATGCAGCTTAATTGAACCCAAAACCACTTGAAATTGCACTCAAAACACTTCTGAAAATTTTAGCAGACCACAACTTAAGCAAAACCAAACAATCAACCTCAAAATTGCTTCGAAACTCAAACTAATGAATCTCTGAAATTTCTGGCACTAGAAGAATTGAATTCAACAATTGAACATCGAATTTAACTAGAATTATCTAATGGAACAGTAATATTTTTGGATTTTCTACTGATTTTCTATTGTTTTTGGATTTTTGAAGGTTTGAATTTCAAATTCAAATCTGAAATTGAAGGAGGAGTTTTGGGGGGAATTTGGAGGCTCAAAACCTTGTGAGTGAAGGCATATCAATGCTATTTTATAGGCAAAATTAGGGTGCAACTTCAGATTTCCAATTTACCCTTTACTCCCTATATTAATTACCATTCAACCCCCTTATTTTTGACTTGTACTACAAGTAACTACAACTATTTTTGTGAATTTCAGTTTAAAACCCCTTCTAGAAAGTCCTAGGGGGTTCTATTCTGATTTTTCTACACTTAGAATCCCTAAACTACCCTTACCTGATTTCAAAAATTACCAAATCTAATTAAACTACCCTTTTTCATATCTATTCTACCCCTGAAACCTCCAGAAATTACCAAGCTAGTATTAACCTATCAGCTATAACCAATAAACTAAGCTAAGCCTAATGACTAAATGAACTAATGAATTTCCCAATGACATTTACTTATTAAACCCAACTGGACTGAATTAAACTAATCAAAAAACTAACAAATCAAATACTTGTTGATACCCAATTTTTCTCTATGTATTTTTATGATCAAAATACTTTCAAAATAGCACGTATATGCATATGCAAGCATCCTCAAAGGTTTTGATATTTTTTCCAAATTTTTAAATATTTTTAAAACCAATTTATGGCCTATTTTATACTATAAAATCCAATAATTATTCCCAGAACTTGTCATTTTGGTGAATAATTTATTTTATTCTCACATTTATGCAAAAAATATAATTTAAATTTTACAAGTCCATTTGGTATTTTTAAACTAAAATTGCATGAAGTTGCAATTTTAGCCTATTTCTCGATTTAATGACCCTTTCAATAACAAAATCATTCCCAATATTTTTAAATTAACACTTACATATTATTTATTAAATCAGTATTTTTAATTTGATTTTTTGAACATTATTTACTATTTTTATAAATTCAAAATGGGAAAAATTGGCTATTTAAATTGTAGCCTCTTTACTTTCAATTATAGCCCAAATTAAACCCAAATCCCAGCCCAATTTACCCCCTAATTAAACGACCCAATCCCATCAATTACCCGACCCAGGCCCAATCAAATAAACCCACCCGGTCGGCTTTTTAATCTAGGCCGTTGATCACTTTGATCAACGGCCATGATCCTCCCTTTTCTTTTTAATTCACCAGCCCACCCCTAACCCTAATCATTCTAATCAGACAGCCG
Source organism: Nicotiana glauca (assembly GCA_026770625.1). Classification (NCBI taxonomy): domain Eukaryota; kingdom Viridiplantae; phylum Streptophyta; class Magnoliopsida; order Solanales; family Solanaceae; genus Nicotiana; species Nicotiana glauca. The sequence goes on from MU697978.1 coordinate 22,811, forward strand.
CCCTTGTATCCCCCTCGTCTCTCAAAATTCTCTCAACTACCTTCCGAAACCCTAGCCCCATTCACCGGTCTCCGACCTTATTTCACCGGAAATTATGGCTTCTCAGACCCTGAGCAGCCTGTACCTACCCCCACATACCTCTATGCTCTTTTTGCTCGAGGTTTCAGAGTCCAACTTTGAAGAGCCAGGCTCAGAATCTTTTTGATTCAGGTTCGATGGCCCTTTCCGGATCATCTCCGGCGAGTCCTAGCCCTGTGAGTCCATCTCCGACTCAAGACCAGCCCATTCCAGGCCTTTCTCATTTTCTAGGGTTTTCTCTGAAACCCTATGCCCTCGAGGTTTTCTTTGTTTCTCTCTAAGATCTACTTCATATCCGTTCTATTTTCTAATATTTTAAATTATTTTCCACATCTTTTCGATTTTTTGTTTTCAAAACTGTTCATCTTCTTAAAACTTAGGGTTTCTGTGATTTTTTACTTGCTCTATTGCTATCTCTTATATTTTACTTTCCTAAGTATTTTCACTATGATTTTTACGTATTTTTCTTTATTGTAATTTCTTCTAGGGTTCCCGAGTAATTTCTTTACTATATTTTTTCTTTACTTAGATTTCCATGAATGTTTGTGTTCTTTGGACTCCCTGAGTTTGTTCTTGCCTGATTTTCTATGCTTTCGTCTTTACCTTTGACTTGTGGAAGAATCCCTAGATTTTGGGGTTTTCAAACCTGCTTGTGTACAAGTATTTTGTTTGTTGCCTGTTTGATTTCAAAACCATAAATCTTCTAAACTCGTCTCATGTTTCTAATTCTTGCTAAGCCTTGCAAGACCTTTTGATTTCATCCATGGCTATGTTCTTCTACTTTGTTTGCATGACTACTCTGTTAATTTTAGCCTCGCATGTTTAAGTTTACACTCTCTTTATAATTAGACATTTTCCTCTCTAAACAACCCTAATTTTGGGGATTGATTTCAGACAACCATTATGTGAGCTTATTTGATTCTTTCCTCGTCTAATTTGGACCAATTTTCTGACTTAATTCATTATTAAGTTCGAATATTTAATTTCTTAATTTACTATGGGATAGATTGATTTTACCCTTACCTTATTTATCTAACCGTGTATTTTTAAAAGCTTCTCCTATGTATTTTCTCTTTACTACACAATGTGTTCTTGATTTTCTTTCCTTAAAAACAACTCTGCCCTCTCTTATTCAAATTCGAATTCCTTAATAAAAGATTCCCTTCTCCTGATTGATTATTATTGATATTGAACTATCTCTTGCCTTGCTTACCTGCCTGTTTTCAACTATAAATACTTCACCTCTTTTCTTTAGAAGGAGGAGGACGAACAATTGAGTTCAAAAACACACACATACTCAAAGCCCTCTCTTCTTTACTATTACTTGTGCTATTGTTCTGACTAGCCGGCTGAAAGCCAAGGCTAGACTTTGGAATCTCTTTTGCTTTCCTCAAGTGTTTGCTGAAGGGTTTCTGGCTGTTTTACTGCTCTATTTATTCTGTTATTTGGAACTTGCAACTGGTAGGTTTCAATAATTTAAATACTATTTCCCAAAACTATGTGTTTACTTCTCCCTTTTACATAACCTCTCACTACATGTTTTCTTGCATTGTGTGACTATTCATTAGTCTGTTATGCCTTTCTTCATGCTTCTACATCTTTAAAGTGCTATTATGTTCGGCTTATGTGAATGCTTTCATGTGATCCCATTCCCTTAACCCCTTTTATGTATGAGTATTGGTTCTAGGCTGAGGTTAGCACCCTATTGCTATCCTTGACCTGGGACCAGGTTCTCTTGAAACTTTACTCAAATCACTCCCATTCCCTTAACCCCCTTTATGTGTTAAGCCTTGACTAGGGTCTGGTGGTGCCCTAATCACCACCCAGACCCTTGTCTGACTTCTAAAAGTCTGCTCCTTTATTTGCTTGAATCAAGTAAAGGGTCAGGGGTGTGCCAGTCTTACCCA
>MU697981.1:3736-13844 GCA_026770625.1 Nicotiana glauca
TTTATATAAGATTAGAGATATTTGATTTGTAATAGTATTTTAATAGAACTATATAATCCAGTGAATTAGTAAAGTAGTGTTAAATTTCAAATAGTTCGAACAATTAGATTTTTATAAATAAATTTGGAAGCTTATACTGATTTCAGTGTATTTTGATCAGAATAGTTTACTTTTGATTATAGAAGTTAACAAGTAAAATAGCAACTTCATTTGTTTTAGTAATACCAATTTTCTATAAGTCAGTGTTAGCCTGTTCTGGATTTTAAAACCACGCCTCTTGTTAGATTTGCATTTTGTTGATTATAGTTAGTTTCAATGGTTAATCGCTGATCCTAGTTTGAAAAAATATCAGTAAATAGGTATTGAATCTCTAGCTGATTTGTATGAACTGATAATTATTTTGTTCTGAAATTTTGACACAAGTGAAGTAATTGGAGTTAAGTATAATAAATTTTGGCCCATCGATTGGGCCTTATGTGACTGAATTGTGTATAATCCAATTTCATAAGACGTTTGGTTATCATTTGGACCATTGTTCGGGCTCAACCTAATGCTCAGAAATGAGTAGCCCAGTTCAGGCCGTGGTGGCCTCAATAGGCCCAATCTCGACATTGCATGCTCGTACGAGCCTGGCCATACCAGATTCCTTTAAGCTTGACTGTATTTTGTTCTATCCTTGGGCCAATTTCAAGGCCCAATAGATATGAAAATTCAATAAATAAAGAATTTTAAATAGTTCTTAGATAATTAACTAGGATTTTTCCTTCATTTTAGATACAAAAACCAATAGAAAACCTAGTCACTTTAGGCATGGCCTTTAATAATAAAATGAGACGAGCCTCGCCAAATCAAATATACAATTGCGAGGCCCTCATTAATTTCTTACTAAAATACTTAGTATCCGGGATATGCCGTTTAGCGAATTTCACGGTCTTCCCAAAATATATAACACGTTAGCCGCTTTAGGCGCGATTTTTAATAATATTATTTTCCTAATACGGGTGTGCATTTTATGCAACCCAAATCCAAATCCAAAAACGTCGAATGAGAATATGTCGATGATCCGGGTGCATTTCATGTGACGTGATCCGAAAATACGTTCTTAAACGACGTTCACTTTCTTAAATAAAAATAATTTGACAAAAGCGGTAATTAATTCTAAAAATGCACAAATAGGATAACATGTGTTGAAATAAAATATTTTAGCCAAATATGACAGTTGAGCGACCGTGCTAGAACCACGGAATTCGGGAGTGCCTAACACCTTCTCCCGGGTTAACAGAATTCCTTATCCGGATTTCTGGTTCGCGACTGTTAAACAGAGTCAAACCTTTCCTCGATCCGGGATTCAAACCGGTGACTTGGGACACCATAAATCTCCCAAGCGGCGACTCTGAATCTTAAATTAAAACGAATCCCGTTTCGATTGTCCTTAAATTGGAAAAAACTCCTTTTATTATACCCTTCCCGGGGTGTAACTCGGAAAAAAGAGGTGTGACAGTAGTCAGAAGAACCTGTGACTTCGATCCGTAGACCTCGAGATGAACTGGCCTAAGCAGCTATCCGCCCTATTAATTTTGTACGACCTCAATGTTGTCCACGACTGTGATGTCTTCGATCGCCTTGATTTTATCTGGCTTGATCTCGATTCCCCGATTTGACACCATTAAGCTGAGGAATTTTCCTAAACGAACAATGCACATTTCTTGGGGTTAAGCTTCATGTTGTATTTTCTCAATATGTTGAAGGTTTCCTACAAATGTGTTAAATAGTCCTCTGCACGCAGGGACTTAACTAGCATGTCTTCAATATAAACCTCATTTGATTTACCTATTTGTTCTTCGAACATTTGATTTAGTAAGCGTTGTTAAGTAGCACTAGCATTTTTTAGTCCAAACAACATTACATTACAGCAATAAGTACCATGCTTAGTAATAAATAAAGTCTTTTCCTGATCCTCCGGGCTCATTTGTATTTGGTTGTACCTGGAGTAGGCATCGAGAAAGCTGAGGATCTCGTGACCGGCCGTGGCATCGATCATGCATCAATATTCGGCAAAGGAAATGAGTCTTTAGGACATGCTTTGTTTAAGTCTTTGTAGTCTACGCACATTCTAAGTTTATTCCCCTTCTTGGGGACTACGACTACGTTTGCTAACCATTAAGGATATTTTACTTCCCGGATGGATCCTATTTTGAGAAGTTTGGCTACCTCATCCTTGATGAATGCATGCTTTACCTCGGATTGTGGCCTTCTCTTTTGCTTTAACGGCCTGAACTTTGGGTCCAAGCTCAATCTATGAGTGGTAATCTTCGGTAGGATCCCTGTCATGTCAAGGTGGGACCAAGCAAAATAGTCCATATTTTAATAAGGAATTTAATGATTTTTTCCCTAGACTCGGAAGTTAACCCCGTTTTGAGGTATACCTTTCGATCGGGCAGATGCTCGATCATTATGACTTGTTCTAGCTCTTCGACCGTTGACTTCATGGAATTGGAATCATCGGGGATTACGAAGGTTTGAGGTATCATATAATCATCATCCTCGATATTTTCCTGCTGTTACGATATGGTTAATGCCGATGACTGTGGTTACTATTTGACTTCATGCTTTTCCTTTGATTCTGGTCCCTTTGTTGAGGTTAGTGCCGATACTAATATTACCTCATCAATTGAAAACATCTCTTTGGATGCTAGTTGTTCACTGTACACCATTTTGATTCCTTTCGGTGTTTGGAATTTCAAGACTTGATGAAGCGTTGATGGTACTACCCTTATATTATGGATCCAAGGTCTTATGAGAAACGCATTGTATCTCATATCACCTTCGATTACATGGAACTTCATTTCCGAGATAGTTCCAACCACGTTTACGGGCAAAATGATTTCCCCTTTGGTGGTTTCACTCGCCATGTTGAAGCCGTTGAGTACTCGAGTTGCATGCACAACTTGATCCTTGAGGTCGAGTTGCTCTACGACCCTCGAACGAATAATATTTGCTAGCTACCTGGATCAACCAGCACACGTTTAACTTGGATTTTATTCATGAGGATAGATATTACTAGTGCGTCGTTGTGAGTTTGTTCAATCCCTTCTGCATCCTCATCGTTGAAAGATAAGGTATATTCTGGTAAGTAGTCCCGTGTACGCTTCTCCCTTGTGATTGTAACTTTGGTGCGTTTAAATATTGGGCCTTGAGGAATATAAGGTAACTATTGTCCCTCTTGTTCATTTTTTCTATTTTCATCCCTGTCTCTCAGATGATATTTAGCTCGGTCACTCAAAACTCTAGAAGATGACCTTCGTTGAATAAACGAGCTACCTAATCCCTCAATTGCCTGCAGTCTTCGATTTTGTGATCATGGGTTCCATGGTATTTGCATGTTTGATTAGGGTTTCTTTCAACCAGGTCAGACTGTAGGGGTCTGGGCTGTCTAGTATCTTTGATCCGTCCAATGGCTGATACAATACCCGACGCATCGATGCTGAAGTTGTATTCTGACAACTGTGACGCTTCTTTTGGCTCGACATGTTTATCGAAGACACTCTTACTCATGATCCCTCGGGAGTATTGTCCTTGATTATTCCGAACAAGATTACATCCTAGTCCACTATTTCTACGATCTGGGTTGTATGGTTAGTACCGGTCTCTATTTGATCGGGGCTCTCTGTTGATGTCTCTTTGAATCCTGCCTTCGGATCTATTTAGATAAACGAAACCAGAACGAGCTCCCAACTGATCATCCTCAACTCTGATATTTGACTGGTATCGGTTATGTACATCAACCCATGTCACAACTGGATATTCAATCAAATTCTGTTTAAGTTGTCGTGAGCTATCGATCTTCGCTCGTTCAAACCTTGGGTGAAGGCTTGGAAATCCCAATGATCGGTGGCCTGGGGCAGGTCCATGCGTTCCATCTGGAACCGAGATGCGAATTCCCTTAGCATTTCGTTGTCCTTTTGTTTTACTTTGAAGAGGTCTGTTTTCCTAGTCGCGACCTTTATTGCTCCAGTGTGTGACTTTACGAATGAATCAACAAGCATGGCGAAGGAATCGATGGAATTGGACGGCAAATTGTGGTACCATATCATTGCCCCTTTCGATAAAGTTTCTCCAATTTTTTTCAACAGAACAGATTCAATTTCATCATCTTCTAAGTCATTTCCTTTTATTACGCATGTATAAGAAATGACATGCTCATTAGGATCAACGGTGTCATTGTACTTGGGAATTTATGGCATGCGAAATTTCTTCGGAATGGTCTTCGGAGCCGCACTCGTTGGGAAAGGCTTCTGCACAAACTTTTTCGAATCCAAACCCTTTAAAATCGGGGGTGCCCCCGACATTTCATCAACCTGTGAGTTGTATGTTTCTACCTTTTTATCATTAGCCTCAATTTTCTTTTCTCCTGATTCGATCCATTTCGCTAGCTCCTCGAGCATTTTCATGATGGCGGGGTCAGTTCCCGATCTATTATCGTTCGATTTTTCCGGTATGGGCTCGACCCTGTGAATAACTTCCTGTGATGCATCGAGTTCGATTATGCTTGATGCTCGATTCTGATTTTGGAGTTGCGCTATCGCAGCTTGCTTAGTCTGCAATATTTTAAATATCATTCGAAGGCTAATCCCGCCTTCTTCACCACTTTGTGTGTTCTAATCGGCTGCCGGGCGTCTCTGCGGATGCTATTTTCAGGGTCGGCACCTAAATTTCATGAATTGCAACACAAGAATTGACATCGACTGGATCTGCGGCCCGTGGTCCATCGGGATTAATTGGAGGTACTCCGTTTCCCGGGGCGACTATGTGCTCGTTCTCGCCATGAAGACCAAGGCCGGTGTCTGTGTGAGTGGGTATCGCTTGAGAGTTTGACATGTTGATTCCTGAAATCAAAGACACTTACGAGAAGAAGCATAAAAGTAGTGTGTGTTATGAGGATTAATACTAGGCAATCACTATTATCCTTAACCCCACGGTGGGCATCAAACTATTTATCCTAAAAGTTGGATAACAATTAGACTTATAATGTGATTCTAATGATACGAGATTTCGCCTGATACCAATTGATAAATACAAAGATTATAAATGATAAGTCTCCTAACTAGCTTAGTCAACTGCTCCAAAACAAGTCACGTTAACATTATTATATATAGATAAAAAGTATTTCAAATGTTCAAATTCAAACAAATAGTGACGAATAGTCTTATTTTCTCAATAAGCTTAAGAAAATTGTATTCATTAATAATAGGGTTTGATATACATATAATTAGGCGATCTCATAGTTTAGGTTACTTATTTGATTTATCAAAACTTGAAGGGTATACATGCAGTTCTTAAAAGACTCACCCCCGAGAATAAGAAATGCATGCCTCTGGTTTTTAAGATTCTATTTTACTCTAAATTAAAAGAAGATATTGAGCACCAAATTAGTGACGGATGAGCAGAATATACACAAGTTTAGCTTTAGGCAACTTTTCCTATGTACAATAAAGTATATTACGACAAAAGTAGCCTGCCGTGAAATATAAAAGAGAGCACTGTTATATATTTTTCCATTTTTATGATCCAATGATTTAGACTGGCAAATACGATATTTCACCTTATAGAAGAATTTATTACTCCCTCAGGTTCAAAATAAGTAATTTTTTGGTATTTTTTTTGTGGTACAAAATAAGTGATTTTTTCAGATTTCAAGAATGAATTAATTATTCTTTTCTTACACTGTTCTTGGAGTAAATAGTGTTGAAATATGTGTTAGGAGTGTTTATGTGAGATAGTAAAGGTTAATATGATCAATTCCATTGTTAATTAATGCTAAAAGATGGATTTCTTAATCTGTGTGAGAACACCAAAAAAATCACTTATTTTGGACCGGAGAAAGTAACAAGTAAATATGTCTAAACGGTCAAATCAAGGCTGCTTAAAATTTTGGAAGTCTTTTTACCACTTACCACCAGTGCCAAATGTTAATTGCATGCTAATTTAGTTGAATCTTGTCAATGCAATCCTTTATTTTAAGACACCTCACAATGGGTTGTTTCATAGATCCTAGACTTTTACCTTTAAATCTTCATTGATTTTGCATTTAGATCCATTGATTTTGATGAAAGTCATTAATTGTTTGACATGGGAGTCAGGGTGCACCATGCCCCATGTTTCCTTAACTCGGCTTAATAATTTTCCTAAGTGTTACACATTCAATTATACTTCAACTTTATAACATTATTTAACCGACCAATCGTACCATTTTTAAAAAAATATTTCCTTTCTTTTTTTACTTTCTATTTAACAAGCCACGAGATCATTAATTTCTAGGGGTGGCAAATGAGCGGGTTGTGCTGAATTTGGGCGGGTCAAGATGAGTTAGGTAAATAAATGAGTCATTGCCCAACCCAACCCAAAGTGTATTTGGGTTAAAATGGGCTGGGTCAAGATGGGCTGAACAATTGGTCATAACACAACCCGTCCAACTTGACCCATATTTTAGAACCATGCTCATACTGCATAAAAAAAACTTTTTACCTCAAAATATGTAAGTTGACAAATATTTTATGGGTGGGGGATTGGGGTAGGTGAGTGGTGTAGAAAAACGAAAAAATATAAAACAAAAAACAGAAATTGGAATTATAGAAAAAAGTTAAAAAAAAAAAAATTTGAGGGGTTTTGCATGCGCGAGTGTGGGGGGGGGAAGGGTAGGGGGTGAGTGGGTAGTGCAGAAAAATAAAAAAATAAAAAATACAAAAAAAAAGGTAAATTTTTTTTAGGGGGTTTGCTCCGGGGGTGGGCGGATAGGGGGTAGGGTGAGTGGGTGGTGCAGAAAATTAAAAATACAAAAAAAAAAGTAATTTTTTTTAAGGGTTTTGCGCGGGGAGGGGGGAGGAGGGTGGGTGGCATAGAAAAACAAAAAAAATAGAAAATTAAAAATAAATGGGTTTTGCGGGGGGAGGGGGGAGGTGGGGGATAGTGATAGGGTGGTGGGTAGGTGGTGTAGAAAAACAAAGGAATAGAAATTAAAAATACAAAAAAATAAATAAATAAAATTGTAAATTTCTAGATAAGTTGGGTTGAGATCCTTTGTTTTGTGTGAGTTTCATGGGTTGTATTTGGGCTGTTAAATAAGTCAGAATGAGCTATAAAAAATAATAGGTTAACTTGGGCTCAACCCAAATTGACCTATGAACTAAAATATTTGTAGCCCAACCCATTAATCTCTGGGCTACTTGGACGGGTTAAATGGGTTTGAGCTCAAATTGTCACCCCTATTAATTTTACGGGAAAAATTCTTTCCTTAAACGACACGATTATAGCTTCGTACATGATATTTGTTTTACTTATTTTGCTATGTGGGATATTGAATATATGCTAGAATTTATAAAAGGAATATGCAATTTTAGGAGGAGGGAGAATAATTTTAAGAGCTCAAAGCCAGAAGGAAAAAGGGCTAATTACTCCTGAGGCCCTTGGATGTGGTCAATGTTTCATCAACCAATCCGAAATCATGATAGAATTCCTTTTTTTTTTTTTTTTGAAAATTTTAACGGATTGTCTAATTTTAAAAAGCTAAATATTTGTTTAATTAATTTTTCAGAATTATTTTGTTTAAGTCTGCTAAACCTAGTGTAGTCAATTAATCTTCTATTGTATAAAGTCATGAAAAGAAATTATATTCATTTTGCATAGAGAAGAAGTTGGAATATTAAAAGAACGCATTTATAACAATATTGATCTTCTCATGTGCCAGAGTTGAGTAGCTATCATTCTTGGATGTCACAGGGGCTTGCTACAATCCAGCTATTGCATCATTATTAATGTCATTAAATTAACAATCAATGTTGTGTTTAATCAGATCATAGATTTAAAATTAGACAAAAATAGAGTGTAAAACGGAACACACGTGTGAGTCCGTGTACACTCATTAGTTTCAGATTATCAAGCATAAGCCCGAGTTTTACGCTGTCAAAACCAATTTAATGCCTGCTTTCATAAGTTTCTTAAATTATTTGTTGATAATTAATTTAAAGAAATTAATTATAATTAAAGTAATATTGACTTGAAAAATAGAATATGATAGGAGTATTTATTAGGGAAATATAGTTTTTAAAAGAAATATATGTTGACAAGGTGGGTTGCTCTGATGATAAACACCCTTCATTTTTAATCAAAAGGCTGTGAGTTCGAGTCAGGTGGACAGTTCTTGGAGGGAAGGATGCCGATGGTCTATTTTGGAAACAACCTTTGTTGTTGTATATTCAAGAATTTGGAGATTAGATAGTTCTAGTTGTAAATCGACATTTACTGTGAATTACGTCAAAAAGTTCGATTTACATTTATGTACCTTTCTCCGGCAAAACTTTAATTACATGTACTAACAAAGGTTTTCTTGCGCGGATGCTTTAAAGGGTAAGTGTCTGAATTTATTTTTGTCGATCTTGTCACTTGTTGTTCCGGAAGGATTGCATATAGGTGTTCGTAACACGTAGCAGAAGATAATAATAATTCTACACAAATTTTTTCGTATTTAAAATTTATTTGCATGTCAATAGACAGTGGCGTACGCAGGATTTTTCATAAGCGGTGTCGCGATTTTAAACAGTGAATAATTAATAATTTATTATAATAATATAATATTAAAAAATATAGTTAGTATTGTATTATTAAAACACAACTCAAGAATATTACTAAATATGAACTATTGTTTTTTAAAATGTATTCAAAACAACCTCATTAAAAGTAATACTAAATGCCTTTTTTATATATAAAACACCTGCTCAAAAAATATTATAACAAGTAACGAAGCTCTGGGCAGATTCGAACTTGTGACCCCCTCCATCGTAAATGAACCTTTAGACCAGATAAGCTACCCAATTGTTTACATCAAGTGGAGTCACTTTATTGAAATTAACTATTATATTTCTTTCGGATTTTAATTATATATATATATATTTAATAAAATTTTCCGACCAAGCGGTGTCACGTGACACCGCTTGGATCAAGGTGGATCCGCCCCTGTCAATAGATCGGATCTAAGACGTACCTGATGAAGAAAGTCTCATTTCAAATTCTTCGATAGTGTAAGGACTCTATGCGTATCCACACCAAGACCGACCCTTGCTATCAACTCTTTGATCAATGAAACCCGCGAACAAAATTGAACGAAATATTGTGTTGAAATTTTTCTCAAAAAATTTCAACTCAATGTTAGAAGAACAAAAAATACTTTTCTTGTAATTATATTTTCTCTCTCGGGTTGTGTTGCACTCTCACTTTCACAAAGTGTTTTTTCTTCTCAAAAATTAATAATCTGGCAAATTTTCTCCATCACCCTTTATATAACATCACCTATAAAACATTTTCCTATTTGGGTAAGGTAATAATTTTCTTAGGTAAAAGTTTATTCCAAAAATAAACTTCAATCAAATTTTATGGAAATTTGGAAATCACGTCTTAACGAAAACGTGACTGCTGAACCATTGTCAAAGTTGGATTCTCGTGAATCCAAATTAATGTTGGATTCAATTTATATGTCCTTTGTGGACTTTACCTTTCCAATTCCAAATTGGTAAATTAACTAATATTATATATATAACCTTTATATAAATTAATATTATTTTATATTATATATATCACATATATATTTCAATCAAGAGATATAATTTAATTTTCTATTTCACATAGAAAACCTTCATTTTGTTTATAGCATTAGTTATATTCTTTGTGCTAGCAAAGAATATAATAATATTTTATTTGGACTAATAACTAAATTTATTTGACTAATTAAATTCTTTAATTCAGTTATCAAATAATAAGTTAATCAATCCTTTGGCAAAGATCAGAACACTCGTTAGTGTGCGACCACATAGGTTCAATACTAAATCGGTAGTAAATTAATCACATCAATATACTAATAAAGGGTGACATCTAGCAACACTCCTTAACGACCGGATAGCACGAAGTATACAATTTAACCTCAAGAACCAGTAGAATAATAATGTAGTAATTCCTTCTGTCCTTATAGCTCTGGATCACCCTAGGATATGGTTCAACTGTCAAATCCAAATAGGCGACCAACTATGTGTTCATGTCAAATATAATCGACCATTGAATG
>MU697981.1:14459-29199 GCA_026770625.1 Nicotiana glauca
CAAATTAATAATCCTACGATCAAGAATAAATTTATATTTAAATTGTAAGAAACTTTACTCTCATTATCATGATCTCCATCACAATGTCAAGTCTCAAAATTTAATCAAGGACCTTATCAAATTAATCAAACAATTAATAATAACTATGATAAAAGAATATCAAATGCCATATATTTTTATATCAAATAATGTTCACAAAAATATGTTCAAATCATCAAATATGATATTGGATCTAGGACATATCTACTATATCCCTAACAGTTCTTAGGTTACCTTGTGCCTTTTTTATATATAAATATTTTGGGGTTCTGAAAGTCTTTGAGGGTAAACTTTTATTAAATCCTAGAAAATATAATTTTTCTTTTTTATTTTATTGAAACTTGTCCTGCAGGGGGGTTGCTAAAAGCTAACTAATTCTAGAGTAAATCTTTAGCTGAAAGTGTAAAGGTATATAATATATGATCTACTTAAGGATAAAGTACTCATATAACTATACTTATAAATAGAGGCTATAGCGTTATATAGAAATCAGAACGAGCTCCAAAATCAAAGTGGATGAGCTGGATCAAGCTTACTGATATATATATATATATATATATATATGTGTTCGGTTACATATGTAACAAATTTCTCTGGATATACTCAATACTCCGTACTTCTACCACCTAATATGCTTACTTTCATTATAAGTTTTGGTTTGGTATCTTTGTAATCATTCCATTAATTGCAGGTTAGGAGAGAAATCATTGACAAATTATGATAATTTTTTTTTTTTATTGTTTTGATATATTAAAGCACTAGGTATTGCATTTGAATGGCGTTCTTAGAAGAAAGGAATTATTTAGCTTGCTTTGGAGAATAAGGAAACAAAGGGACGGGAATGATGGAACGTAAATCATTTTATTTTATTGCTTCGTTTTTGCGTGGAAACAAGAAGGAAAATGTGAGTATCATTTTTGTTAAGATATTTTTCCTTTGAATGGTAAAGGGTAATCGAGAAAAGGGAGGTAAAATAAATATAGAAAAAGTGAAAAGGAAAAAGAGTGAGATGAAGGAAAAGAGAAATGCACCCGCTGGGTTTTGGTTAGTGGTTAGATATACGTTATGAATTTGAATTCTGTCACACACAAAAAGAAGGATATATACATGAACCAACTATTCATCGAGTTTAGAAATATGCGCTAGCTAATCCTCAAGAAATTTTAGATAATTGTTTACCCCAAAATTAAGAATGAAGATATTCGGGAGAAGGTGGGGGTGGCTCAGTGGATGAGAAGATGCGAGAGGTGAGGCTCAGGTGGTTCGGGCATGTGTGGAGGAGAAGTCCTGATGCCTCGGTGAGGAGTTGTGAGCGGCTGGCGGTGGTCGGCGTGAGTCGAGGCAGAGGGAGACCTAAGAAGTATTGCGGAGAGGTGATTAGGCAGGACATGGCTAGGATGCGGATTTCCGAGGACATGGCCCTTGATAGGAAACTCTGGAAGTCTAGTATCAGGGTTGCAGGATAGGGGCTTCTAGGATCCTTCGCACTCCTTCCCGGGGTGGGTGGGGGTTTGGTAGGGCTCTCCATAGATGATTTATTATTGGATTGTGTCCCCTTATGGTAGTTACTATTTGATATTATTGCATGCCATTTTATTTACGGTTCTTATGGTTATTTTGTTTAGATAATTATTTATGTGATCTCTGTTGGAGTTACTAATGCCCTTTTGTTTTTGTTTTTATTTTTCCTTTCCTTCCCTGAGCCGAGGGTCGATTGGAAACAGCCTCTCTGCCCTTCCGGGTAGGGGTAAGGCCTGTCTACATATTACCCTCCCCAGACCCTACTTTGTGGGACTATACTGTGTAGTTGTTGTTGTTGTTGTTTACCCCAAAAATTGGATAACAATTAAACTTAAGGATACAACGTGATTTTACCTAATACCAATTGATAAACGTAAAGATTGATAATAAGATAAAGCAAACCAGTCTTAAAACGTGATATAGCCCTCGAGCTTAAGTGCCCTCGAACTGATCGATGCCTAGAATAGTTAAATAATAAACTAACTGATGAATAGGAATATGAGCTAGAAAGTATTGAACTGCTTTGATATGCATGAATGTAAAATGGTTACAAAATGATTAGGGACCTCTTTATATAGAAGAGGAATCCTAGTTAGTACAATCCTAATTACAGAAGCAAATCCATGATTAACTAAATAATCGTCATTGATTTGATCTGCCCCGAGATTTACGCCATGATCTTCGGCTAGTCACGGATATCTCGCCTTTCTGTTATTACGCTTCAATTTTCGTCTCATTTGGTCTCGATCGCTACTGGCCTTGATCTTCGATAGGTATCTCGGTCCACGAACTCGGTGCCTTATCTTTGTACCTCGGTCTGATCTGTCGGGTCGACCTTCGATGCAATTTCCTAGCTTCGATCAAATAGTAAAATCGGGTAGACCCGATTTTAACCGTATACAGATAGTTCCCTTGTTTCTTTGGAGTGTAATGAGAAGATACAGATTGAACCTTCGATTTTGTACCTCGACCTGTCATGACGTCATCTTCATGAATAAGCGACGAAAGTGACCAACACGTCCCGTCAGTTCGTATACTGAGGCATTAAATGCGTGTTAGTTGCAGTTCGCCATTATTGATTTTGAACTGTCACCTTCTTCCTAAAAATGTACAATCCTTCTCTTTTGCCCAAACTTTACTCTTAATCTCCGCCTTAATCTTCAAAGCTTTTCACTTCCTTCAAGCTTTTCCGTGTTGCACAATCTCTAGGTTTCGTTATCAGCCTTCCCTCAGAACACCAAACCTCATTCTCTTCTTCCTTCTTCTAACTTGCAGAGATGGCTAAAACATCAAAAACTGTTCCGTAAAAGGAGGATGCCTCTTAATCGCGGCCGGCCTGCGATAAAACATCGGTGGAGCCGCGCCCTGAGGAGTGACTTCACGAGGTTGGGTGTGATCTTTCTTCCGACTTCAAAATCGAGAAAACTTCATCTGTCCCAAGCCGGTGTAAGCCAATGTCGAGGTACATGTGCTCGATAAGTGAGAGCGACCTTGAGAAAGTCAAGAAAGACTGTCACTAGGAGAAGAAAGAGGTGGTGATTCTGACTCCCGAGGAAGATATCACTACCCATATGAAAGGGTTTCTAAGTGTTTACACTTACCCTTTCACACTGGGCCCTGCCGATCCCTTCATCATTGACTTCTGCCGCAGTATCTAATAACCCTCGGTCAGATCCACCCTTCTTTTTGGAGGATTGTCATTTTGTTTCGATTTTTCACGAGCAAAGTCGAAGGACGCCTTTCACCCTCGACCACCTCGTCCCGTTGTATAGGCCCCATCTTTTTTGAGGTGGGTGGATAAAGCTTCAGCGTCGGGCCACCAAGGTGATGTTCTCGAGCATAGACGAGGAAAAAATTGTGGGTGGATGGTTCGGTTTGTTCAAGTGAAGACTTCCGACCTAATTCTGGCCGAGAAGATGCCATTTCTTGAGAAATGGAATATGGAGCATAAGTTCAATCCTTCCTTTAGCTTTTATTTACTGTCTTGTTTCCTTTACTTCTCCTCATCGACATCCTTTTCTGTGATGTAGCGGTCGCTTGGATGCCTAGTGCAATTCCGAACTTCGAGATATGGATTTAGACCCTAGCTTCGACTTCCTCGTATGCTGAACGATCATGGCGTGATTTAGCAAAGGGCCGATAGATGGCCAAAAATCACGGTAATCTTTTTCTTCACGTTTCTGATGGATTTTATTAAATTGTTCCCCTCTTATATTCATTTGACTTCCGTTCATATAGGCCTCGGGAAAGATGCCTTCATGAGGCCCCCGTCCGAGGAGGAGGAGGTTTCGCCCCCGAAGCCGGTGAAGGAAATGAAAATAAAAAAGGGTCTCGCCCTCCGAAACTTCAATGCCCAAAAAGAGTAACGCTCATAAACCGAAGAAAGACACCGTCGTTCTGCTTGCGAATGTCATTCAGCGACTACCATTTGAAAAAGAGGAAAATAAAGATGCTGGCTTTGTGCTGGTGGCCCGAACGAAGGATCACCGAGGACCCAAAGGCCACTGAGCCGGTGACGGTCGAAGAGGTTCAGCCTCAGATCGAGGAAATATTCGATGGTCCAAGCAAAGTCCCCAAGTCATCGGAGGCTGAATATGCCTTTTGCCGAAGTGAGCAATTGGTGGATGTGCCTGAAGGGGCTGGCTCCGAGGCCCTTCAAATCTAAGAGAATTCCCCAAGTGACTTTCTTGGGGCAATAGATATTGGCGATTTGCCGCCCCTCCCCATATTTTCCGAGGGGCAAATTCAGGAGGCCCAGGCCATGGGGACCCCCGATGTGGAAAGATCCCATGAGGGAGAGGAACTTTTTCGTGGTTGCTTTACGGGAGGCGAAGATGTTACCTACCTAAGTGATGCATCGAGTCTCTTCGATGAGGCTCAATGACTTCTGAGCCGGGTAACCTTCAACTCCCTTTATCGATATTACGCTTGCATTTATTTCTTCTTGCCTAATTTCCTTTCTTTCTACACAGTTGTTGATACCCAATTTTTTCCTACGTATTTTTATATGTAGATACTTTCAATATGCATATATAATTATGTCCAAGTATTTTAGTATTTTTTCCGATTTTTATTAAGGATTTTTAAATCAATTTATTATCCATTTTAGCAGTACAAAAACCAATAATTGTTCCTAAAATTATTATTTTGGTGAATAACTTATTTTATTCTCATATTAATACCAAAATATAGCTAGGGTAATTTTTATATATTTTTTTAAATTTATTTGATATTTTAAAAGCTAAATTGCATATAATTGAAATTTTAGCCTACTTTAAGATTAATAGCATTTTATAATTATAAAATTGGTTACAATATTTTTTAGATTAATATTTATATATTATTAAGTGACTTAGTATCTTTAATTTGTTTTCAAAGTTATTTTAATATTTTTTATTAAATAAAAAGGAAAAAAATAACTATTTAAAATCTGGCCCATTTTATTTTGATTATAGCCAAAATTGGCTCCCATAATTGACCCAATTTCTTACCCCCAATTTCGGACCAGTCCAATTCCATTTAACCCGACCCTTAAACCATTTTAAATTACCCGACCCAAGCCCTTTTGATCTTGGCCGTTGATCTCTGAGATCAACGACCCCTATCCACCCTTCCATAATTAAACCCAACTGACTACCCTAATCCCCCCATTTCATTCCAATAGCCGCCTCTGAATACCCTCCCTCTCTTAAACTCTCTCGAAGGTTCTTGAAAACCCTAATCGTCTTCTGCCATTTTCAAACCGGAATCCATAGCCTCTCAGGCCATGGATGGCCTATACTCACTCCCTCCGATCTTAAATGCTTGATGTTTGAAGTTTCTGGGTCTGACCTCGATTGTGTCTTTTCAGATATTTGCGGATTCAAGGTTCCATGGTCTCTCCGGCCTTGCTTCGGCGTTTCTAAAGCATTTCGAGCCTGGTTCTGATTCATCCGACTCAAGATCAGACCTTTTCCAAGCCTTTCTCGTTTTAGGGTTCCTCTGAAACCCTAGCTATTCGAGGTTTCTCTGATTGTTTTCTTAAATCTATTCTATATATGTGCTCTACTTGAGTTTTTAAAACGTTTTCCCCAATTTTTCTTTCAAAAATTACTTCTCTTCGATTTAGGGTTTTTGAAAAGTTCAAAATGTTTATCCGACTTATCTTTTCCTTTTCTTTGTGTATATTTGTCACACATGTGCATTTACTGCTTTCTTATGTTTTTTCTACTATATATGTTCTTCTGTGCCTTGTCTTTCTACTGTGTTTCTACACCATGCTCGCATGTTCATCCTATTGTGTTTTTCCTATATGTCTTGTTGATATACTTTTCTGGTATGTTGTGTTCTCATACTGTATGTTTCCCTACTGAGGTCTTAAGTTCTTTGTTTGCATTTTACTGGACCTTTGTTTGAGTTCCCTTTAAACATGTTTCTTCTACTATTTTCTTAAATGCTATACTATCTATTTTCTCTTCTGAACTTGTTTAAGTCCGGGTTTTCTTAAACATGTTCCTCCTACTCTCACTATGCTTCGAATCAGTTTCTTCACTCTGTTGCTTCAAACCTACTATTATATCTGTTTGTTTTCTCATGAGTCTCTGAAAGAGATCTTTGAGTATGTTTCAATTACTTGCCTCCTCGTCTCTGTATCTGATTCGAAATGGAAACCGTAAAAGTTGAGGGTTTTTCCTTGTGTTTGGACCAGGGTTCTATTTTGGAACCCTTGACTATCTCAGACTCATCCTGAGTCTGCGAACCAAGTTTGAATGTCTTTATCTACGACTCTGAACTTTTCTTCTATGCTAGACTCTTCTACTAATTGGCATGATAGTTCTTCATGTTTAACGTGCCTGTTTTCTTTATATATGAGGAATTTTCTGCAAAAAGGTTTTGCCAACTTGTGATTGATTTAAAATTCCTTTTAATAAGGTTCAATTGATTGTTACTGATTTTCTTTAAGTAAAACCTTTTTTCACCTTTTCTAACTGGATTCATTCATACCAAAATTCAGACCTTGTGATTTACTGTTGTTAATTGATTTTCTTTCCTTATTTGTACAAACCGTGTGCTATCAGACTTTTTCCTTAAATAAATCTCTGTATATTTACCCTTCTTGTGTTGCTTTGGGAAAGTGTTTGATCAACCTCTTTCCTTAATTATTTTACCCGTTTGAAATCAGAATCCCTTAATTAAAGGGAAACTTTTGTAATTGATTATTCTCCTACCTTATTCTGCTTGCCTTCTACACTATAAAAAGGACACGACCCCTTTCTCACCCACAGACCTTGAATTCGACACTTTCAGACACTTTCAATTACACAGCTTTCAATTCAACTCTTTTACACCACTCAAATATCATAGTTCTCTAATCATAGCATCCTGACTATTGCTTGCACTCTGTCTTTACAAGACTACTGCGTTCCCCGACTTTGACTGGGATCAGAACTTCGGCGCCATATACTAAGGAGAACGGTGTTGCCCTCGTACTATATTTTGACGTTGTTCGATATGCCCAAAGGACTTTGGGAAAAATTTCTCTACATTTTCCCTTAGTGTTGTTTAATCTTTTCTTTCGATTCTGAATGATGGTCTTGTTTGTTGATTCGGCCTGTCCGTTCCCACTAGGATGATACGACATTGTCAATATCTTTTTTTTGTGATCTTTGAGTAACTTCATTATTTTGCTGGCGATAAATTGGTCTCCACTGTCGCATACTATCTTGGTGGGTATCCCGAATCAGCATATGATGTGATCCTAGATGAAGTCTATAACTTTTTTTCTCTAACTTTCTCAAAAGTCCGTGCTTCAACCCACTTAGAGAAATTGTCAGTCATAAATAAAATTAATTTAGCTTTACCTGGTGCTGATGGCAGAGGGCCGGCGATATCCATTCCTTATTTCATGAACGACCGTGGGGATATGACTGAATGAAGTTGCACTCCGGGCTGGTGGATCATCGGTGCATATCTTTGGCCCTTGTCGCATTTTCGAACAAATTCCGATCTTTTTCTATATTGGCCCAATAATATCCCGCTCTGATGACTTTGTGAACCAGTGATTCGGCACCGTAATGGTTCTCGTAAGTACCCTTGTGAATTTCTCGTAGAATGTAGTCGGTGTCTCCCGGACCCAAACATACTGCCAATGGTCCATCGAACATCCTTCTGTATAATGTTCCTTCTTCAGCGAATGTGAATCGTGCAGCCATTGTTGGCAGAGTCCTCGATTCCTTAGGGCTCGATAGAAGCTTTACATTTTTTAGATACTCGATATATTTATTCCTCTAATCCCAAGTTAAGCTTGTAGAGTTTATTTTGGCGTGGCCTTCTTCGATTACTAAATTTAAAGTTGTATGACAGTTCCCGAGTTAATTACGTCGTCTTCGACTGATGGCCCCAAATTTGCAAGGGCATCGGCCTCACTGTTATGCTCTCGAGGTACATGTTGTATGGTCCATTCTTTAAACCGGTGTAGGGTTACCTGCACTTTGTCCAAGTACCTATGCATTCGTTCTTCTTGAACCTCGAAGGTCTTATTAACTTGGTTAACCACGGGTATGGAATCAAACTTGGACTCGATGACCTCTGCTCCCATAATTTTAGCCAGTTCAAGACCTACAATCATGGGCTTATACTCGACCTCCTTTTTAGTTAACTGATGTGGTTTGATAGATTGTCTAATTGTATTGCCTGTGGGTGGTTTCAAAATGATGACAAAATCGGACCCCTACATTTGAAGCTCCATCTGTGAAAAGGGTCCACACCCCCGAAGATGTACCCGTTTTTAACAAAAGTTCCTTTTCGACCATGGGTACAAGGGCATGTGTGAAGTCGGCTATGACGTCTGCTAAGATTTGAGACTCGATGGTCGTTCGGGGTTGATACTCGATATCATACCTACTGATTTTGATGGCCCACTTGGCTAGTCGGCCCGAGAGTTCAGGCTTGTGTAAGATGTTGAAAGGGGTAAGTGGATACAACACAAATTGGGTGACATTGAAAATATGATTTTAACTTCCTAGAGGCACTTATTAGAGCAAGGTGCTAATTTTTCTAAGTGTAGGTCCGGGTCTCTACTTCACATAGAGTTCGGCTAACATAGTAAACAGGAAATTACGTACCTTGCTCTTCTCGAACTAGGACACCCCTTACCGTAGCTTCCGAGACTGCCAAATATAACAAGAGTTGCTCGTCTGCTTTTGGAGTGTGAAGCGACATGGGGATCGAAAGATTCCACTTTAACTCTTCTAACGCATGTTGGCATTTCGGGGTCCAAGAAAAATTTTTCTTCTTTTGAGCAATGAGAAGAACCTGTGATTTTGATCTGAAGACCTCATAATGAACCAGCCTAAGACATCTATCCGCGCTATTAATATTTGTATGGCCTTAATGCTGTCCACGACTGTGATGTCTTCAATTGCCTTTAATTTTATCGGGGTTGATCTCGATTCTTCGATTTGTCACCATAATGCCGAGGAACTTGCTCGAACCGACCCCGAATGCATATTTCGCAAGATTGAGCTTCAAATTTTATTTTCTCAATATGTTGAATGTTTTCTGCAAATATGTTAAATGGTCCCTTGCACATAGAGACTTAACTAGCATATCGTCAATATATACCTGCATTGATTTACCTATTATTTCTTCAAACATTCGATTCACTAGGCGTTGGTAAGTAGCACCAGCATTTTTTTAGCCCAAAAGACATTACATTATGATAGTAGGTGCCATACTTAGTGATGAATGAAGTCTTTTCCTGATCTTACGGGTTCATTTGAATTTGATTGTACCCATAATACACATCGAGAAAACTAAGGATCTCATGGACAGCCGTGGCGTCGATGATGTGATCGATATTCAGTAGAGGAAAAGAATCTTTAGGACATGCTTTTTTTAAATCGTTATAATCTACACACATTCTAAGTTTGTTCCCCTTTTTTGGAACTATTACTACGTTTGCTAACCATTCGGGATATTTTACTTCCTGAATGGATCCTATTTTGAGACGTTTGGTTACCTCATACTTGATGAATGCATGTTTTACCTCGGACCGGGGCCTTCTCTTTTGTTTTACCGATCTGAACTTCGGGTCCAGGCTTAATCGATGTGTTGTGGTCTCTAGTGGGATTCCTGTCATATCTAGGTGAGACCAAGCATAACAATCCATGTTATTTAAAAGGAATTGAACGAGTTTTTTCCTTAGCTCGGAAGGTAACCCTGTGCCCAGTTATATCTTTTGATCGGGAAGATGCTCAATCAGTCTGAGTTGTTCCAACTCCCCAACCGTTGACTTCGTTGCATTAGAAACATGGGGGTTTATGAAGGTTTGAGGTATCATAAAATCTTTATCTTTGAAGATCTCCCGTTCATCTGTTAGGGCCAGGGCCGGTGCCTATGGTTGCTATTTGACTTATTAATTTCCCTTTGACTTCAATCCCTTTATTGAAAAGCGCCGATACTGGTACTACTTCACCGGTTGCAAACATCTCTTTAGCGACGGGTTGTTCGCCGTACATAGTTTTGATTCCTTTGATGTTAGGAATTTCAAGATTTGATGAATCTTCGAAGGTATTGCCCTCATATTATGAATCCAGGGTCTTCTGAGCAGCGCGTTATATCTCATGCCACCTCTGATTATATGGAAATTAGTTTCTTGGATAGTCCCGGCCATATTTACTGACAAAAATGATTTTCCCTTTGGTGGTTACACTTGCAATGTTAAAGCCGTTGAGTACTCGAGTTGCATTCACGATTTGATCCTGGAGGCCGAGTTTCTCTACGACCCTCGATCAAATGATGTTTTGCCAAGCTACCTTGATCAATCAACACACATTTACTTGAATTTTATTCATAAGGATATATATTACCAGCGTGTCATTATGAGTCTGTTCGATCCCTTCTGCATCTTCATCGTTGAAGACAAGTTATCTTCTGGTAAGTAGTCACGGGTACGTTTCTCCCTTGTGATTATCACCTTGGTGCGTTTAAATATCGAGCCTTGAAGAATATCGACCCCACCAACGATCTTATGAATCACATGTTGTGGTTCCCCATATTTGTTTTTCCTATTTGCATCACTGTCTCTAAAGTGATTTTTAGCTCGGTCACTCAGGAACTCTCGAAGGTAACCCTCATTGAATAAACGAGCTACCTCTTCCCTTCACTATTTGCGGTCTTCAATTCCGTGACCATGGGTTCCATGGTATTTGCATATTTGATTAGGGTTCCTTTGATCTGGATCGATCTGTAGGGGTTTCGACTACCCAATATCCTTGATTCGTCCAATGGCTGATACAATACCCGATGCATCGATGCTGAAGTTATATTCTAATAACTGTGGTGCTTCTTTTGGCTCAACATGTTTATCAAAACCACTCTTATTCATAAGCCCTCAGGAGCTTTATCCTCGATCATTCCTTCAATCATTTCGAACGGGATTACGTCCTGATCTGTTATTTTTACGATCTGTGTTGTATGGTCGGTACCGATCTCTGTTTGACCGAGGCTCTCTGTCGATGTCCCTTTAAACTCTACCGTCGGATCTTTTTGGTTAGACAAAACCGGAAAGGGCTCCTAAACGATTATACTCGACCCTAATTTTTGACTGGTATCGATTATGTACATCGGCCCAGGTCACAACTGGATATTCAATTAAATTTTGCTTTAGTTATCGTGATGCTATCGAACTTTGCTCGTTTAAACCTTGAGTGAAGGCTTGGACAACCCAATCATCGGTGACCAGGGGCAGGTCTATGCGTTCTACTTGGAATCGAGATACAAATTCCCTTAGCATTTCATTGTCCTTTTGTCTCACTTTGAGGAGGTCCAGCTTCCTAGTCGCAACCTTCATTGCTCCGGCGTATGTCTTTACGAATGAATCATCAAGCATGGCGAAGGAATTGATGGAATTGGGCGACAAAATTGTGGTACGATATCATTGCCCCATTCGATAAAGTTTCTCCAAACTTTTTCAACAGAACAAATTCAATTTCATCATCTTCTAAGTCATTTTCTTTCATTGCGCATGTATAAGAAGTGAAATGCTCATTAGGATAAGTGGTTCCATTGTATTTGGGAATTTCTGGCATGCAGAAGTTCTTTGGAATGGGCTTCGGAGCCGCACTTGGAGGGAAAGGCTTCTGCACAAACTTCTTCGAATCCAAACCTTTTAGAATCGGGGGTGCCCCCTGTATTTTGTCAACCCGTGAATTGTACGTTTCTACGCATTAGCCTCGATTTTCTTTTCTTCTGATTCCATCCATTTAGTGAGCTCCTCGAGCATCTTCATGATGGCGGGGTCAGTTCCCAATCTATTATCATTCGATTACTCCGGTACATATTCGACCCTATGAATAACTTCATGTGATGTATCAAGTTCAATTCTGCTTGGTGCTCGATTATGATTTTGGAGCTGCGCTATCGTAGCATGCTGAGTCCACAACATTTTAAATATCATTCGAAGGCTAATCCTGCCTTCGTCATTGCTCTGTGCGTTCTGATCGGCTGCCTGGGCATCTCTGCTGACGCTATTTTCAGGGTCTGTGCCTCAATTTCCATGAATGGCAACATTAGAGCGGACATCGACTGGATCTATGGACGGTGGTCCATCGAGATTGACTGGAGGTACTCTGTTTTCGGGGTGATTATTTTCTCGTTCTCGCCATGAAGACCAAAGCCGGTGTTTGTGTGAGGGGGTGCTGATTAAGAGTTTGACATGTTGATTCCTGAAATCAATGACACTTACGAGACCAAGCGTAAAGTAGTATGTGTTATAAGGATTAATACTAGACAATCACTATTATTCTTAGCCCCACGGTGAGCACCAAACTGTTTACCCTAAAAATTGAATAACAAATAAATTTATAATGTGGTTTTAAGGAATTGTTAATTCACCTAATACCAATTGATAAACGTAAAGATTAGCAGTAAAAGATTGACAGTGAGATAAAGCAAACTAGTCTTGAAACGCGATTCAGCCCTCGAGCTTAAGTGTTCTCGAACTGATCGGTACCCGGAATAATTAAAAAATTAACTAAGTGATGGACAAGAATATGATCTAGAAAGTATTGAATTACTTTGATATGCGTGAATGTAAGATGATTACAAAATGATTAGGGCCCTCTTTATATAGAAGAGAAATCCTAGTTATGGTACAATCCTAATTACTGAAGTAAATCCCATGATTAACTAAATAATCACCCTTGATTTGATCTTCCTCAAGATTTATGCCATGATCTTCTGCTAGTCACGGATATCTCGCTTTTCTGTTATCACGCTTTGCTCGATATCCGTCTCATTTGATCTCGATCGCTACTGGCCTTGATCTTCGATAGGTATCTCGGTCCACTAACTTGGTGTCTTATCCTTGGACCCGATCTGATATGTGAGGTCGACCTTCGATGTAATTTCGTAGCCTTGATCACATAGTAAAATCAGGTAGGACCGATTTTAACCGTATACAATAATCAAGAAAAAGAGGGAAGAAGAGAACTCTCCGTTCAATTTATAAATAGGGAGTGGAATTTGCATTATAGAGAGTGTTGCGGTTTGGGGTGGCATTCCCACGTTAGATTCCACCAAAAGATCTTGTTATCGATATGAATAGTCGGCATCAAATTCAAATTAATTGTACCACATGTGCTAAATTAGGCTTTGAGATCAAATAATGCATCATCTGTTGCTCCTTTTTCCTCCCCTCCTTCTTGGTGGTTGACGATATTTGAAGATGGTAGAAGATCGAGAAGTTGGTGGTTCTATGAGGTGTTCCACTACAAGCCATACTAATCCTACAAAAAAATAACTCCTTATCTTTGTTTCTAATGGTGAAGCCACAGTGTCAAAGAATGACTGCTATTTTTCTTGTTTTCCTAATTTGAACAAATACCCTATTAATTAATGAATGTATGAATAGGTAAGTGATTCACACCTTTATATTTTGTGTGTGCATATTTGCTTAAAGAATATCCCAAGCATAACAAACCCAATGCTAAACTTTTTGAGGAAGTATGAGTTGTCTTTTTTCAGTACAGGGACCGAGGAAAAAAAGAAGCTTCATGTTTTAGAGTTCGGAGGAAATAATTTTCAAGAATTTGTATCACTTCAGGAAAATGAAATCTTCAAGAAAATAAATTGACTTTTAAGATTATATCATACGTAATGAGGATAATTAACTCTTTTAATTTAACATTTTGTGAACTTTTTCATTGTACCTGCAAAATTGCTTTGTAGCTTTTTTGGATTAGCTTGTTTCACTTATGCGGCGTTAAGGGTGTACTGTGGGCCGGGCCTAGCCAGGGCCTGGCCCGGGCCTGCGTGCCAAACGGGCCAAACGGGCCAAACGGGCCAAATGGACCGGTTTAAACGGGCTGGTCTCTTACTGGTGCAAAAGCCCATAGCGGGCCGATCCTGACCAAATAGCCCGTGAGCCCGGAATCGGCAGGCAGGCCTGGGCTGGTTCAACAGGGCCAAACTGTCCCCAACGGCTATTTTTTTTAAAAAAAATAATTTTTTTAAAAGTGCCAACGGTCAGATTTTTAAAATCTAGCCGTTGGACTTTAATTTTCAGCCGTTTGGAACTTTAAAAAATAGCTATTTGGCCCCCAAACTTTAATTTTAACCCCAAACTTTTTATAATTACACTTTTTCCTATTCTCAACTATAAATACTCCCTTATTCTTTCATTTTTTCTCACAAATTCATCAATCTCTCTCTAATTTTCTTCTATAATTGCTTACTTTATTATTGCAATTTCGTGAAAAATTGTGAAGTTGGTGAATTGAAGTATTCAAGTCTTCAACGATATTCAATTTTCAAGAATTGTTCGTCAATTCGGTAAACTCGTTCCAACTCTTAAGTTTTAATATTATAGTTTTATTTGTTTTATTTAGTATAATTATAATTAATATGGACTTTTCTTTGAAAAAAATATTTGGTGGTAAGGGTAAGGGAAAATCTAAAATTGGTGAATCTAGTCGCCAAGCTACTACTCTTCCCCCCGCTCCCCGACCCTGACCTATTACCCGTCCTCCTCTACCTGTTATTCTTGATAGTGATAACCCTTGTTTTCAATTTTTTGATAGTCAATTTTGCCATGATGTTGCACCAGGTCAATAATTAAATGAATAAGTTATGAATGCTCTTTATCCTAATCAAACTATCTTTGAAAATGATGAGGAAAATGATGATTTAGATGAAACGC
>MU697988.1:0-77002 GCA_026770625.1 Nicotiana glauca
ATACATATACATACATATATATATATATATATATATATATATATATATATATATAACAATGGAAATAACAATATCATTAAACAGGCAGAAGACGAATCTGATAATTTAACTTAATACAAATTAGGGAAGTCTAAATACAACTCTACCCAAAATTTGGTGTCACAATTCCACAGACTGTCTAAGATTACTACAAATAAAATCTGAAGAGAAATACACGAGTCTGTCTCTGAATAAGTAAAAACAGAAAAAGAAAAAAAAATGATAGAAGGAGATGCAAAGACCCGCGGACGCCTGCAGGACTACCTCGGGTCGCCTGTTGGACTGAAGGCAACAACCTCACTGCGGTCCAAACGCTCCGGTACCAGTATCTGCACACAATACATAGTGTAGTATCAGCACAATCGACCTCATGTGCTGGTAAGTGCCCAGCCTAACCTCGGAAAAGTAGTGACGAGGCTAGGACCAAACTACTAAATAAACATGTTCAATTAAATCATATACAGCAGAAAAATAAAAGCAGATAATTACAGCTAAAGTTGGGCGGGGGAAACATGCTATGGGGAGTAACAGATAACGACAAAATACCAAATAGGAATGTAAAGAAACCAAAATCCAATTGCTAACAAGGATAAGGAAATCAAACACAGAATTCACTTTCATTTCTTCCTTGTTGCAAGCGTGCAACCCAATCCCATTTCACATATCTCGTTGCAGGCGTGCAACCCGCTCCCATTTCATATATCTTGTTGCAGGCGTGCAACCCGCTCCCATTTCATATATCTTGTTGTAGGCATGCAACCCGCTCCCATTTCATATATCTTGTTGTAGGCATGCAACCCGCTCCCATTTCATATAACTCGTTGCAGGCGTGCAACCCGCTCCCATTTCATATATCTTGTTGCAGGTGTGCAACCCACTCTCATTTCATATATCCTGTTGCAGGCGTGTAACCCGCTCCCATTTCATATTTCCATGGCGGTGTGCCACCTGATCCCATTTACAAATCAACATCAATCACAAAGGAATCCCGACAAAGGAGATAAAATCGTAAACAATAACATCCCGGTAAGGGAGACAATATCATAAACTATAACATCCTGGCAAGGGAAACAATATCATAATCAACATATTAAGCATGAATAAATCTCAATTGAGTCACAACCATTACAACACTAGACCCACGAGCATGCTTGACACCGACGTATAGATACTCGTCACCATGCATATACGTCGTACTCTACAATTAACACATAGCAAATAAAATACAACTCCTAATCCCTCAAGCTAAGGTTAGACCAAACACTTACCTCAAACTTCCACGGTCAGCTCAAGCCTCAAACACCGCTTTTCCTTTAGAACTCGCCTCCAAATTACTTGTATCTAGTCCAAATTAATTTAACAACATCAATAAATTCCAAAGAATTCGTACCCAATGCTTAATTATATGTTTTCTATCATTTTCTCCAAAAAGTCAAAAATCGACCACGGGTCCGCTTGGTCAAAACTCGAGGTTCGGATAAAAACCGGATCACCCATTTACCCACGAGCCCAAATATGCAATTAGTTTCGAAATCCAAACCCAAAACGAGGTCTAAATCTCAATTAATCAAAAAATCCCTAACTCTACCCAAATTCCTAATTTCTACCATAAAAACCCTAGATTTTAGGATGAAAATTGATGAAATGCAATGGAAAATCGAAAGAAAAAGGTTTAGAATCATATACCAATGCTTTATGGAAGAACTTGTTCTTTGAAAATCGTCTGAATGCTCCCTAGATTTGAAAATATGAAGTTATGGACTAAATCCCGATTCTGCTACTGTTTTTAATTCACTAGACATGCCTTCTTCGCGTTCGCGAAAGGCCTGTCGCGTTCGCAAAAGGTCAGGCCCAGTAGCCTTTGCGTTTAGTTGCTCGCGTTCGCAGAGCTTTAACTCCTCAACCCTTCGTGTTCGCGGTCCAGTGGCCGCGTTCGCGTAGAACAAAATCACTTTCCCCCTGCCCCGGCCTAGAGGCCTTCGCGTTCCCGATAGCAGGTCCGCATTTGCGAAGGGTAGCACCTACAAGGCTTCGTGTTCGCGACCTATTTCTCGCATTTGCGTAGAAGGAAAATTCCTTCAGCCTGACTTACCCTTCGCGTTCGCGAGAGTCCTTCCGCGAACGCGAAGAACAAAACTCCAGAATACCAGAAACTGAAAACCTGCAACTTTTCTAAGTATAAAATCATCTCGAAACCCCTCCGAAACTCACCTGAGCCCTCGGGGATCCAAACCAAACATGAATACTAACCCAAAGACATTATATGAACTTATTCGTGCGATCAAATAGCCAAATTAATACCTTTAACAATGAATTTAGCATCAAAATCAAAGAAAAATCTCAAGAACACTTAAGTTTCAAATTTCACAACCGAGGGTCCAATTCACGTCATTTCAAGTCTGTTTCTTACCAAATTTTACAGGATCAATCTAAATGCCATATAAGACATGTACCGAGCTCTGGAACCAAAATACGGGCCCGATACTATCAATTTCAAATACATTCAAATTTCTAAAAACTCTTAAACTTTCAATTAAATAATTTTCTTCAAAAATTCATTTCTCGGGTTTGGGACCTTGGAATTCAATTCCGGGCATACGCCTAAGTCCCATATTTTTCTACGGACCCTTTGGGACCGTCAAATCACGGGTCTAGATCTGTTTACCCAAAATGTTGACCGAAGTTAACCTAAATTTATTTTAAAAGCAAAATTTATTATTTTTCACAAATTATCACATAATGGCTTTTCGGATACATGCCCGGATTGTGCACGCAAATTGAGGTGAGACAAAAAGGAAGTTTTAAGGCCTCGGAATACATAATTTATTTCTAAAACAAGTGATGGCCTTTTGGGTCATCACAGAGGGTCCGTATACGAACTACGTTTTGCCCGAGGGGCGATTAGGATTTTCATCACTTTCACTATAAAATTATATTGAACCTCTACTAAAACTGTTAGAAAGCCATTTTTCAAAGGATTTTTCCAAAATTGGAGTTTAATGAGATGATTTGATTGGTATGCTGTTTTGGGAACATACTGTACCCACTATGGTGCTATGACGTGGTTTACGTGATTTCTTCTTGCTCAGACTATATTTACTTTTATTACTTATTGAGTTGGCGTACTCACATTACTCCATGCACCTTGTGTGCATATTCAAGTATTTGTAAGCTCGGTGGCAGGTTCATCGGAGTTGGCAAGGCAGCTGCCCTGCGATCGCAGCCCTGCTTTTCTCCCTCCTTATTCTTCCTTAATGTACTCTTGTGATTTTTTCGGCCATATTGGTCTTGATGATTGTTAGACTTGTAGTAGATGCTCATGACTAGTGACACCGCGTTGTCGGGCTTGTGTTTTTATTTCGCACTGGTTGTTTAGACTTATATTATGAGATTTCTTGTTAATAAATGACTTAAAACGACTTTTATAGAATAATGGTTTGATATGGGAATTGTGTCGACTGGCCTAGTTTCACGATAGGCGCCATCACGATCGGGTCAGTTTTAGGATCGTGACAAGTTCTTATATAACTATAATCCTTACATTGTTAATCAAAACATATTAATTCATTTATTATATAATTTTATATTATTAATCTCTGCATTAGTAAATCCTGCATAGACCAAATGATGATTTAATTCCTGCATTGCTTTTCTCAAAGCCAAACGAGAAACGACCACTTAATAGGCTAAAGAATTTTTTATACTATAAGGGGTCGTTTGGTTGGAATATGAGTTATACCGGTATAAGTTATACCGGTATAAGTTATAATGAGATAAGTTATACCGGTATAAGTTATAATGGGATTGTTGTTTATTCATTGTTTGGTATGTTGTATTAAGAATGACAATTGAATAATTTATAAGAGAAAGGTATAAGTTATACCGGTGCTAATTACCCCACCATCTGTGAGGTATAAGTTATACCGGTGTTAAAATTAACACCGGTATAACTTATACCTGATTTGCTAACCAAACAGAATATTAAGGTGGTATTAATTCTTATACCACCCTTATACCACCCTTATACCTCATACCAAACGACCCCTAATAGAATTTTAATGATAGCAGGTTAGTTACTATTTCATCGGATTATCAATTAATATTTGTAATTTGTTTTACAGGTAACCACCTAATAAGTGATTTCACTGTATAATTTCTTTTTACACTGTTTAGTGCATAAATTTTAAACTAAATCATTTTCCGTCAAACAAAAGGACTCCTTAAAAATTAAAAAAAGAAAGAAGAAAAGGAATACTTGTATTATGTTTTTAGTCCATCGGGAAATGGAAAAATGCAATAGAAGGAAGTAAACGAGAATGGGGCAGTGGGTACGCAAGTACTGGGAAAAGAAGCAACCAATCCACCAAGTCAGGCACGCTAAAAGTCTGAACACGTGCACTCTTTCCGTATTCTTTCTGGTCACAATTTTAACCATTCCACTTCACCTTTTAACACTAACTTCTTTTCAAATATCAAAGTCCCACAATGAAGCCAGTGCGAGGGTTGCAGGAAATGGCGGATCCACAGAGAAAATGGCTGAGTGAAGATGTGGTAACATACTCATATCTTCTCCTCTATATTGCACTCTCTAGTGGCCAGATCTTCTTCAACAAGGTTCCTTCTTTTCCCTTTCTCTCTACGTTGCTAATTAAGCACGTAAATAAATTTGCCTCTAAATTAATGTGCTTATTTGTATTGCATTTGTCTTGTGGCTATTATCTGATACTGGAGTAATGCTTTGTGCCTTGGATCTACGGACGACTTTAACCACTGCCTTCTATTCGGACCTCTATATATCTATAGTTCAAAATATTCAAAAAACAAAACATCTATTTATACTAATTTCGCACCTATAATTCCAAGAGAGTATTGGTGTAGTGGTACTTCATGACTTAAAATTTTGGATCCGCCTTTAATGGTGAGAGAAACATGGTTCTCACTATGAGTGATATTAAATGTATAGAAGTTTGACGTTGTTGCAGGGTGTGAAATTACGCCCTAAGGGTAGTGTGAAGTGTGAATGTTCATAGCGTCAAAATCCAAATGCACCTAGGCCTATCCTTAACTCTATCTTTATTTTCGTGTTTATGAGTTGATACAGAGGATAAGCTAAAAGATCAAATAATTAAGGGAATAAAGTCATTTATAGACATTTGATAACAATAAATTTGGAGTTCAATGATATTGAACTTCTATTTCCTTTCCTTGGATGGAAATAGTAGTATACCAGTATCTTAAAAATCATTGATTTATTTGGTTCAATGGTATTAAAACATTTTTCTCCTTTAACCCTAAACTTAAGTCAGCATTCTAGTTTCAATCAGTAACAACAACAACAACAACAACAACAACAACAACAAAAAACTCAGTGTTATCCCACAAGTGGAGTCTGGGAAGGTAATGTGTACGCAAACCTTACCCCTACCTTGAAGGTAGAGAGGTTGTTGATCGGACCCTCGGCTCAAGAGAGACGAAAAGAAAAGCAGTAGTACCAAACATTAACAACAACAAGATAGTAGGAAAATGAAGTGAAAAGAACAACAAGCAGTAGTTGAACTAGTTTCAATCATTCAAAAATCCTTTTTACCAGTTTGAAGAAGTTACTGAAGTGAAAAGATTCTCATCTTCTAGGATAATTTGTATGCGGTTCTGTTCATCGCTATGTCTTCACTAGATAAAAGATGCATCTTATCGAGCTCCATTATAAGTACTAGTTCGCATGTATGACTTGTTGTAGCTCCTTTATCTGACCTGCAATATAATGATGTGTGTTGCAGTGGGTTTTGTCTTCAAAAGATATAAACTTTCCTTATCCTCTTGGATTGACTCTACTTCACATGGTCTTCTCCTCAATTTTGTGTTTTGTGCTTACCAAGGTTCTGAAGGTACGGAGTATTCACCTTTAGTTTTGTAATGATTTCTTGTATGCCAACCTATAGTGCTAATTTAGATAATTTCATGCAGATAATGAAAGTTGAGGAAGGGATGACTCTAGATATGTGAGTATTCAAGTGAAAGAATTTCATGTCAAATATTTGTCTTATGGATGGTTGGCTTCTATCCAAGGCCTTTATTTCTTTTGCCGACTTTTCTAGTTTAGCTCATTTCTTTTATCTAGGCTCATTTAGTCCTTTGTTCCCTATTATAGGTCCAGCTATGCTTTTTGGATGTAACAAGGCCTTTATTTCTTTTGCCGACTTTTCTAGTTTAGCTCATTTCTTTTACCTAGGCTCACTTAGTCCTTTGTTCCCATATTACAGGTCCAGCTATGCTTTTTGGATGTGACACCAATTTTCACTTTATTTGAAAGATTAGACCATGTACTTATAACATAAGAAAATCACACAATAAACCACCTTGTTTTCTTCTTAAAAAAAACTATTCTTTTTCATCAATTCTTTTGAAAAATAAAAAGCAGTTTGTAGCCTCCACATGTTTTCCATTAGATGATTACGTATTATATAGTTGATGCGTATTTAAATTCTGATATTATAAATGTGAAAAAAATGAATTAAATCAAATTAGTTGCAAACGGAGTTATGCTGATGTAGTTACCAATGGTTTTTACCAATTAACAGGAGAAACTAAAGTTTAACATTGAACTTTCTTACTTCCTATTTGTGTGAATTAACCTAAAAGTTGAAGAATCTCTTGTTCTGGGCTTAGCTTTTTACCCGGCATTCTAATTCATCCATATTAAACAATCATATTGTTTTTCTTATTCTTTTTCTGCAGTCGTCTTTTGTCTGATTTGTTTTTCACTTATACTATAAATCATTTGATAACGCTGTTGTGGTTTTAATATGCAGATACATGAGTTCGGTCATACCAATTGGTGCAATGTTCGCTATGACACTTTGGCTTGGGAACACTGCTTATCTCTATATTTCAGTTTCATTTGCTCAGATGCTGAAAGCAATCAGTAAGTATACTGCTTTCCAGGTGTTTTATGTGCTGTCCACTATAGATGATATAGGCAAAATACAGCTTTACATTAGAAATAAGCTCATAGGAATAGCTCTCATGGGATTCTTCATGCTTGATAGATAGCTTTAGAGGCTGGGCTAGTTGACCACCTGTTCCCCTACTCTGTTTTCCTTTGTTCATTTGTGCCAAGGGCATCATCCTCTCTTTTGGTGTGTTTTTCAGTGCCTGTAGCAGTTTTCATTCTGGGGGTTGCAGCTGGACTCGAAGTGATGAGCTGCAGAATGCTTCTCATAATGTCAGTGATCAGTTTTGGTGTACTTGTAGCTTCTTATGGGGAAATAAATATTAACTGGGTAGGTGTTGTCTATCAAATGGGAGGTGTCGTTGGAGAAGCTTTGAGGCTTATATTTATGGAGATTCTGGTGAAACGGAAGGGCCTGAAGCTCAACCCCATATCTGTGATGTACTATGTCAGCCCATGCAGGCATGC
Organism: Nicotiana glauca; assembly: GCA_026770625.1. Classification (NCBI taxonomy): domain Eukaryota; kingdom Viridiplantae; phylum Streptophyta; class Magnoliopsida; order Solanales; family Solanaceae; genus Nicotiana; species Nicotiana glauca. The sequence continues at coordinate 7,457 of MU697988.1, forward strand.
AGTTTTATGTCTAAAAGCTTGATGTATCGACATTATCTTTTTCTGTTTCAACGCGATTAATACTCATTTTTGATTGAACCTTCTTGACAAAAATGCAGCGCTCTTTGTTTGTTAATTCCATGGATCTTTTTGGAGAAACCAAAGATGGATGAACAGAGGACATGGAGCTTCCATCCTCTTATTCTAACCCTAAATTCTCTATGTACCTTTGCCCTGAATTTGTCTGTTTTTCTGGTGATTCAACATACAAGTGCCCTGACAATTCGTGTTGCTGGAGTTGTCAAAGATTGGGTCGTTGTGCTGCTATCTGCCCTACTTTTTGCGGATACAAAATTGACACTGATTAATCTTTTTGGTTATGCTATTGGTAAATTTTCTAAACTTTTGTCAAAATTCCTTTCCTAATCCCTTTGAGTGGTTCGCCAATAACATTTTACTTTAACTATTTAAGTGCATTATAGCCATGTTTAGTAATCTCCTGTGCTTCCTGAGCTCTACATATTCTTCTGCTAGTAAAAAAAACTGATTCCGTAAAAGATGAGATCATAAATGCATTTTTGTTTGGGTTCCAGAGATTACTGTTGCTCTTTCTAGTGAGGAGGAACAGTATGTGAAACGGGGCTTCTCTCAGACAAGGAATCTTTCCTCTATAAAGAAAGAAAAAGTATGCATTAAATCTTCATCCTTGCTACATGTGCTGTTATGCAGAGTATTTATATGTCCTTGTGCTTTGCTTCATCTTAGTGCCTGGTAGCTGCTTAATCCTTCTGATATATCTCTGTCAGTTTGTTCATACTATAAAGCTTTTGAGAATGGACTGTACCATGTTATATTCCTATGGGTTCTTTGACCTTGAGCAAATGGTTTTGCTTTTCCAAAATTCCATTAGATTGAACTAACATATCGCAACTTCTAGTAGTGCTTATTTGGAGACAGATGCAAACTGATGGTTATGGATGTCAGTAGTAACATTTCTAAGTAATTAGGAGATTATAGGTGTAAGGCTGCTGTGATCTTCATGTTGATTCAGAAATTTTTTGCTTATTCCCCGTACTAGTTGCCTATGTTGGATTGACTCTAAGCTTCTGCCTTCAGTGTCTTCATGTATGGTGAGAAATAGTTAATGGTACTACTCCATGAGCAAATATTAACATATAAAGTTGTGGTGCTTTGTGCAGCTATTGCAGGTGTAGCTGCATATAATAATCACAAGCTAAAAAAGGCAGCTTCCCCAGAAAGCTCAGATGAGTCTCAACCCACTCAATCTATACCTTTAATACCATCTACAAATTCCAATAACTAGATGTATGTGAAGAGCAGCGTTGCAACTTATCTTGATTTCTTGCATGTAAATGATGGCAAGCGTTCAAGTTCTTATATGCTCTTATTGGGGGATGGAAGTGCTTTTCAAATGATATCTGACATACTGGCTCACAGTTTTTGCTTTATGTGAAGCCATTTTGAAACACAGTGATTTTTGACTTGGGAGCGTACCTGTGGATGCGACCTTTTTGATTGTTGCTTCTACTTTTGAATTTGGAGGATTTTGTGATATTTGAGAATAAGATACAAAAACAGTATACTTGAATGATGTGGAGAGTTTGTACCTTGTTCTGCACGAAAAAGGATGGACGTCTGGCAGTTGAGATACTACAATATGTTCAGACATTTTGAATTTCAGCACTTCTTGGATGAAATTCTTTTATATATATACAAGGCTGTTGTCGCAATTAAATTGTTAGTATACGACAATCTTTTTAATGTCTCTGCAGAATATTTCAGAATGATAGAACTTATATAAACAAATATGACTTCGTGTCGGTAAGATGAGATTTGCAGAATGGGATTGCTCAGCTACTGATAAGTGGAAGATCCAATGGGGCTAGCTGTATCTACCAGTTGTTTTGATAGCAGTTCTTGTCACAACGGACTCTGAAAGGTTGGCTGCTACTACTGAACTCTGAACAGTTAAAGGTGATGAACAGTTTGATATTTTCGTAGTCTCTGGCAGATCTCTACGTTGACTCTAATGAAGGAATTTTTGTCTCAAATTTCCTACTCTATCCCTCTGTATTTGTATTCTCATGAGTTGTTTGTTTGTCTTTAAGGCTAAAGTGTAGGATAATGCTACTTGTGCATATTTTATCGCGTCATACATATAATGTTTTTTAATACTGGTATACGACTCCTATATGTATCAATAACTCATACAGCTTACCGATTCAAGTTGTGCTCACTTCAGATAGTGAAAAATGTTTCTTAATGACGATTATCCGTGAAATTCCTTCTGTTTATAGGACAAAGACCAATCAAGGGTCGAGATAGTACACGAGATAAATCACTGAATGAGATTGTTACAAATGTAGACTTTGACTTTGTTTGGGAAGGCCACACCTAGCATAGAGACTTAAAACTTTGTTAAGTAGGAGAGAGGATAAGGCTGGATTTGCCTCCTTCGAGTATTCGTCATATTTTGGAACTTCAATTTTTTCCATTTTTAATCTCCATAACTTTGAAGGAACTATAGCCTGGCAAAGAGTTCGGTCCAATTTGGACGCACACTTAGGAGGCGTCAGCCCATCATTGATTTGAGATCCACCATAGTTCGGGTAGTCAAACCAACTCTCATATGTGGGAGAAATTAAAAAATAGCAAGATTTATAAGTGGTCGTTTAAAAATAGCTCAGTTTTAAAAGTAATCGAAATTTAGCCACTTTTTATGTAAAGAGAAATCTGAACGAAAACACTCAAAATCCGGAAAAATATTCCAGCATAATATACTGGAGTTCCTGTATAATACATCAGTCCAGCATAATATACTGGAGTTTGGAGCACCGGTGCTCCAGTCTCCAGTATATTATACTGGAACCAGCAAAGTATACCGGTCCAGCATAATATGTTGTAAGTTCATACACATGTGCACCGAACTCCAGTATATTATGCTGGACCGATCTCTGTTGCAGCAAAATAGTGGCTATTTTTCATTGACTTGGTAAATGCTGGCTATTTTTGAATGACGAGTCCGAAAATAGAGCTAGACTGTGCTATTTTTACAATATGAGCTCTCGGTGATTGATTTGTTTGATCATAAACTAGGACCATTTTTTATACTGCAATATTTTTTTTCATTAGTTACTCCAGGTTCTTTCATTTCTATATGAAGATCATTTCCTTCCCAAGTTGTGCAAAGGAAAGAAAAGAAAAAGCGATTCCCATAGTAGCGATGAGCGAAATGGGAGCAACTTAATAAATCTTAAAACGGAATTATGGGAGAACAATACAAGTGTCGTGCTGCTAGGCGAATCATCTCGAATGTTGCACCCCAGATGGCAAAAGTCCAGTAGCGGAAAGCTTCACTAGCTTATGCTTTGATCCGAGTAGCATGAGGCAGGTAAAGGAAGTTGACGACCTGATGATAGGGGAGCCAACAACCAAAGTCCTAGTGAACGGCGATCGTAACTATAAAGGTCCTAATGTAGTGAAATCCCTTGTCCGGTAAGTACGAACCCACACAAAAGACGTAACAATTTGGGCACTGTCTCGGAGAGACACTCAATGAAATAGACATGTATGTGAAGATACATACTACCTACACCTGAATAGAAATACCCTGTGCAGTTTCACACAATAACACCCATGGTTAGTCGTGGAAAAAGGAAAAGATTAATTGGTTAGTGTTTGACTCAAAAGATTTTTAACTCTTTTTAAGCAAATCAATCAAAGATGAAGGAGTAAATCCTAGTTAAGGATAATTAACTCTAGATCCGAGATGAATAATATGAATAGAAAAACACAGCCGAGTACAACTGTTGGTGGCGATTATGGCCAGATTTAATAGCATAAAGAAATATGCATTAAGTAACATTAAGTGGCAATAAAATGTAAATAAAGCAAAGGGTTCACCCGATTTTGATCGAGGCGGATCCTCTTTCATTTGATAAAGATAAAGATGAATGATAGACAAATACACGAATCTTAGGATCCTTTTTGGATCTCATGAAGTTCCGGGATCACATATCCTCTTTTTCTCTTTTAAGAGGTGTGTTTATACATTTTTTAGAGAGAGGGAGAGGGAGAGGGAGAGGGAGAGGGAGAGGGAGAGAGCCCTCCGATTTGGAAGTCCTCCCCTCCTATTTATAAGGGGTTTATCCATAAAAATCTAAAAAAGGTAATATTTAGAGGGAATATTCGATACAATATTCCTTTTGAGTACTCCAAAGCAAACTAGTAGTTTCATGATTGTCCGACCCGACATGTCCGACCTCGGCTATTGATAACTGTCCGACCTCAGCTATTGATGACTGTCCGACCTCGGCTTATCCGACCCTGGCCTGTCCGACCACGACCTTATGTCTCCGCATGCCAAATTTCTTTAATATAATTTTGGCCCATACAGTTAGTCCTTCCGCTTATTGAGGTCGTCTCTTGGTCGAGCTCGGTGAGTGGACTTCATTAATCGTAGTTTGAGAAATTCGAATGGGGATGTCGACTAGTGTGGATCGCTGCTGAGGGTGCCGATCTTTAGGTCAAAGTGGTATCCCCGTGGGCTGAACTTTAGCAGAGTTCGATCAGGGACAATGACTCGAGTGATGAGTCGATCGAGAAGACGGTAGAGTTAGAGAACACTGTCGAGGCCGGGATGGCGGTTTTGGCAAGGATGGCGGCATCAGAATAGGTCATTCGCCTCTTCGGATCTGGATGGGCAAGTAGGCCTAATGTGAATTCGGACGAGGTCGCCAAATGTAAATTCGGGCAAGGTCGAAGGTCGATTCAGACGATGCTGAAGGTCGATTTGGTCGGGGCCGAAGGTTGATTCAGATGAGGCCGAATGTTGTTTTGGACGAGGCTGGATGTTGATTTGGACGAGGCCGAAGGTCGATTTGGTCGAGGTCGAAGGTTGATTCGGACGAGGCTGAAGGTCGATTCGGACGAGTCTGAATGTTGATTCGGATGAGGACGAAGGTCGATTCGATCGAGGCCGAAGGTTGATTCGGACGAGGCCGAATGTCGTTTTGGTCAAGGTCGAATTCTTCTTTTTGGTGATGGCCCTTGTCCGTAGGGTCGACCTATTCTTTTTTAGCGACGACCTTTGGCCATAAGGGTCGACCCCCGTTTTTTTGGCGATGGCCCTTGGCCGTAAGGTGGACCTCCACTTTTTTGGCGACGACTCTTGGCCGTAAGGTCAATTCGGTCGAGGCTGAAGGTTGATTCGGATGAGGCTGAAAGGTCGATTCGGACGAGGCTGAATATTGATTCAGACAAGGCCGAAGCTTAATTCGGTCGAGGCCAAAGGTTGGTTCGGATGAGGCCGATGTCGTTTCAGTCGAGGTTGAATTCTTCTTTTGGCAAAGGACCTTAGCCGTAGGGTCGACCTATTCTTTTTTAGCGATGGCCCTTGGCCGTAAGGGTCGACCACTTCTTTTTTGGCAATGACCCTTGGCCGTAAGGTCGACCTCCTCTTTTTTGGCGACGGTTCTTGGCCCTAAGGTCGATTCGATTTAGGCCGAAAGTCAATTCGGACGAGGCCGAAGGTTGATTCGAACGAGGCTGAATGTGGATTCGGATGTAGCCGAATGTTGTTTTGGACGAGGCCGAATGTTGTTTTTTGGTGATGGCCCTTGGCCGTAGGGTCGACCAATTCTTTTTTGGCGATGGCCCTTGGCCGTAGGGTCGACCTATTCTTTTTTAGCGACGGCCCGTGCCATCATGTCGACCTATTCTTTTTTGGCGATGGCCCTTGGCCGTAGGGTCAACCTATTTTTTTAGTGACGATCCTTGGCTATAAGGGTCGACCCCTTCTTTTATGGCGACGTCCCTTGGCCGTAAGGTCGACCTCCTCTTTTTTGGCGACGACTCTTGGCCTTAAGGTCGATTCGGTTGAGGCCGAAGGTCGATTCGGACGAGGCCGAATGTCGATTCGGTCGAGGATGAATGTCGATTCGGTCGAGGCCGAAGGTTGATTCGGACGAGGCCGAATTCTTCTTTTTGGCAATGGACCTTGGCCGTAGGGTAGACCTATTCTGTTTTAGTGATGACCCTTGGCCGTAAGGGTCGACCACTTCTTTTTTGGCAACGACCCTTGACTGTACGGTCGACCTCCTCTTTTTTGGTGACGACTCTTGGCCCTAAGGTCGATTCAATTGAGGCCGAAAGTCGATTCGGACGAGGCCGAAGGTTGATTCGAACGAGGCTGAATATCGATTCGAACGTGGCCGAATGTTGTTTCGGACGAGGTCGAATGTTGTTTTTTTGGCGATGGCCCTTGGATGTAGGGTGGACCAATTCTTTTTTGGCGATGGCCCTTGGCCGTAGGGTCGACCTATTCTTTTTTAGCGTCGGCCCTTGCCCTCGGGTCGACCTATTCTTTTTTGGCGATGGCCCTTGTCCGTAGGGTCGACCTATTTTTTTTAGCGACGGTCCTTGGCTATAAGGGTCGACCCCTTCTTTTATGGCGACGGCCCTTGGCCGTAAGGCCGACCTCCTCTTTTTTGGCAACGGCTCTTGGCCTTAAGGTCGATTCGGTTGAGGCCGAAGGTCGATTCGTACGAGGCCGAATATCGATTCGGTCGAGGCCGAAGGTTGATTCGGACGAGGCCGAATGTTATTTCGGTCGAGGTCGAATTCTTCTTTTTGGCGATGGCCCTTGGCTGTAGGGTAGACCTATTCTTTTTCAGCGATGACCCGTGGCCGTAAGGGCCGACCACTTCTTTTTTGGCAATGACCCTTGGCTGTAAGGTCGACCTCCTCTTTTTTGGCGATGACTCTTGGCCCTAAGGTTGATTCGATTGAGGCCGAAAGTCGATTCGGACGAGGCCGAAGGTTGATTCGAACGAGGCTGAATGTCGATTCGGACGTGGCCGAATGTTGTTTCGGACGAGGCCGAATGTTGTTTTTTTGGCAACGGCTGTTGGCCATAAGGTCGACCAATTCTTTTTTGGCGATGGCCCTTGGCCGTAGGGTTGACCTATTCTTTTTTAGCGACGACCCTTGCCCTCGGGTCAACCTATTCTTTTTTGGCGATGGCCCTTGGACGTAGGGTCGACCTATTTTTTTTAGCGATGGTCCTTGGCTGTAAGGGTCGACCCCTTCTTTTAAGGCGACGACCCTTGGCCGTAAGGTCGACCTCCACTTTTTTGGCGACGGCTCTTGGCCCCAAGGTCGATTCGGACGAGGCCGAATGTTGATTCGGTCGAGGCCGAATGTCGATTCGGTCCAGGCCGAAGGTTGATTCGGACGAGGCCGAATGTTATTTCGGTCGAGGCCGAATTCTTCTTTTTGGCGATGTCCCTTGGCCGTAGGGTAGACCTATTCTTTTTTAGCAATAACCCTTGGCTGTAAGAGTCGACCCCCTTTTTTTTGGTGACGACACTTGGCCGTAAGGTCGACCTCCTCTTTTTTGGCGACGACCCTTGGCCGAAGGTCGATTCAGAAGAGTACGAAGGTTGATTCTGACGAGGTCGATTGTCGATTCGGTTGAGGCCGAATATCAATTCGGTTGAGGCCGAAGGTTGATTCGGACGTGGCCGAATGTTGTTTCGGTCGAGGCCTAATTCTTCTTTTTGGCGATGGCCCTTGGCCGTAGGTTTGACCTATTCTTTTCTAGCGATGACCCTTCGTCGTAAGGGTCGACCCCCTCTTTTTTAGTGACGACCCTTGGCTGTAAGGTCGGCCTCCTCTTTTTTGGCAACGGCTCTTGGCCGTAAGGTCAATTCGGTCGAGGCCGAAGGTCGATCCGGACGAGGCTAAAGGTTGATTCGGACGAAGCCGAATGTCGATTCGGACGAGGCAGAATGTTGTTTCGGTCGAGGCTGAATTATTTTTTTTTGGCGATGGACCCTGGCCGTAGGGTCGACCTATTCTTTTTTGGCGATGGCCCTTAGCCGTAGGGTCAACCTATTGTTTTTTAGCGACGGCCATTGGCCTTACTGTGGACCTATTCTTTTTAGGAGATGGCCCTTGGCCGTAGGGTCGACCTATTCTTTTTTAGCGATGACCCTTGGCCGAAAGGGTCGATCCTCTCTTTTTTGGCGACGGTCCTTGGCTGTAAGGTTGACCTCATGTTTTTGGCGATGACTCTTGGCCATAAATTCCGTCGAGGTTGAATGTAAATTCGGTCGAGGTCGAATATCGATTCGGTCGAGGCCGTAGGTTGATTCGAACGAGGCCGAATGTTGTTTCGGTCGAGACCGAGTTCTTCTTTTTGGCGATGGCCCTTGGCCGTAGGGTCGACCTATCTTTTTTAGAAACAGACCTAGGCAGTAAGGGTCGACCCTCTCTTTTTTGGTGACATCTCTTGGCCGTAAGTCTGACCTCCTCTTTTTTGGAGACGGCTCTTGGCCGTAAGGTTAATTCGGTCGAGGCCGAAGGTCAATTTGAACGAGGCTGAAGGTTGATTCAGACGAGGCCGAATGTCGATTCGGTCGAGGCCGAATGTCGATTTGGTCGAGGCCGAAGGTTGATTCGGACGAGGCCGAATACTTTTTCGGTCGAGGCCAAATTCTTCTTTTAGGCAATGGCCCTTGGCCGTAGGGTCGACCTATTCTTTTTTATTCACGAAACTTGGCCGTAAGGGTCGACCCCCTCTTTTTTGGAGAGGACCCTTGGCCGTAAGAGTCGACTCCCTTATTTTGGTGACGGCCCTTGGCCGTAAGGTCGACCTCCTCTTTCTTGGTGACAGCTCTTGGCTGTAAGGTCGATTCAGTTAAGGCCGAATGTCGATTCGGATGAGGCCGAATGTCGATTTTGTCGAGGCCGAAGTTGATTCGGATGAGGTCGAATGTTGTTTCGGTCAAGGCCGAATTACTCTTTTTGTCGATGGCCCTTGGCCGTAAGGTTGACCTATTCTTTTTCAGTGATGGCCCTTGGCTATAGGGTCGACCTATTCTTTTGTAGCGAAGGCCCTTGGCCGTAGGGTCGACCTATTCTTTTTTAGCAACACCCCTTGGCCGTAGGGTCAACCTATTCTTTTTTAGCGACGGACCATGGCCGTAAGGGTCGACCTCCTCTTTTTTGGCGACAACCCTTGGCCGTAAGGTCGACCTCTTCTATTTTCGTGACGGCTTTTGTTAGTAATGTAGATTCGGTCGAGGCCGAAGGTCGATTCGGACGAGGCCGAAGGTTGATTCAGATGAGGCCGAATGTTGTTTCGATCGAGGCCGAATTCTTCTTTTTGGTGATGGCCTTTGGCTGTAGGGTCGACCTATTAATTTTTTATGATGGCCCTTGGCCGTAGGGTCGACCTATTCTTTTTTAGCGATGGACCTTGGCTGTAGGGTCGACCTATTCTTTTTTGGTGATGGCCCTTGGCCGTAGGGTCGACCAATTATTTTTTAGCGATGGCCCTTGGCCGTAAGGGTCAACCTCCTATTTTTTGGCAACTGCCCTTGGCCGTAAGTTCGACCTCCTCTTTTTTGGCGACGGCTCTTGACCGTAAGGTCAATTCCGTCAAGGCAGAAGGTCGATTCGGACGAGGCCGAAGGTTGATTCAGACGAGGCCATATGTTGATTCGGTCGAGGCCGAAGGTTGATTCGGACGAGGTTAAATTCTTCTTTTTAGCGATAGCCCTTAGCCGTAGGGTCGACCTATTCTTTTTTAGCAACGACCCTTGGTCGTAAGGGTCGAGCCCCTCTTTTTTGGAGATGGCCCTCGGCCGTAAGGTCGACCATCTTTTTTTTAGGCGACGGCTCTTGGCCGTAAGGTCGATTCGGACGAGGCCGAATGTCAATTCGGTCGAGGCCGAAGGTTGATTCGGACGAGGCAGAATGTTTTTTCGGTCGAGGCCGAAGGTTGATTCGGACGAGGCTGAATGTTGTTTCGGTCGAGGCTGAATTCTTCTTTTTAGCGATAGCCCTTGGCCGTTGGGTCGACCTATTCTTTTTTGGCGATGTCCCTTGGCTTTAAGGGTCGACCCCCTCTTTTTTGGTGATGGATCTTGGCCGTAAGCTCGACCTCCTCTTTTTTGGTGATGGCCCTTGGCCGTAAGGTCGACCTCCTCTTCTTTGGCCACGGCCCTTGGCCGTAAGGGTCGACCCCCTCTTTTTTGGCGATGGCTCTTGGCCGTAAGGTCGAACCCTCTCTTTTTTTGGCTCTTGGCCTTAAAGGATGTTATTTTGACTTATCAAAATTTTAACCCGCCATCGTTCGATCGATGTCGAACTCTTCTTTTTGGCGAAGGCCCTTGGCCTTAAAGGGTGTTATTTTGACTTATCGAAATGTTAACCCGTCGTCGTTCGATCAAGGTCGAACTCTTCTTCTTTGGCGAAGGCCCTTGGCCTTAAAGGGTGTTATTTTGACTTATCGAAATGTTAACCCGTCGTCGTTCGATCAAGGTCGAACTCTTCTTCTTTGGCGAAGGCCCTTTACCTTAAAAGGTGTTATTTCGACTTATCAAAATGTTAACCCATCGTCATTCCATCAAGGTCGAACTCTTCTTCTTTGGCGAAGTCCCTATAAAGGGTGTTATTTCAACTTATCAAAATATTAACCCGTCGTCATTCGGTCGAGGTCGGACTCTTCTTCTTTGGTGAAGGCCCTTGGCCTTAAAGGGTGTTATTTCAACTTATCGAAATGTTAACCTGTCATCGTTCGATCAAGGTCGAACTTTTCTTCTTTCGCGAAGGCCCTTGGCCTTAAAAGGGTGTTATTTCGACTTATCAAAATGTTAACCCATCGTCGTTCCATCAAGGTCGAACTCTTCTTCTTTGGCGACGGCCCTTTAAAAGGTGTTATTTCAACTTATGAAAATATTAACCCGTCGTCATTCGGTCGAGGTCAGACTCTTCTTCTTTGGTGAAGGCCCTTGGCCTTAAAGGGTGTTATTTCGACTTATCGAAATGTTAACCTGTCATCGTTCGATCAAGGTCGAACTCTTCTTCTTTGGCGAAGGCCCTTGGCCTTAAAGGGTGTTATTTCGACTTATCGAAATGTTAACCCGTCGTTGTTCGATCAAGGTCGAACCCTCTCTTTTTTTGGCTCTTGGCCTTAAAGGATGTTATTTTGACTTATCAAAATTTTAACCCGCCGTCGTTCGATCGATGTCGAACTCTTATTTTTGGCGAAGGCCCTTGGCCTTAAAGGGTGTTATTTCGACTAATCAAAATGTTAACCCGTCTTCGTTCGATCAAGGTCGAACTCTTCTTCTTTGGCGAAGGCCCTTGGCCTTAAAGGGTGTTATTTCGACTTATCGAAATATTAACCCATCGTGTTCAATCGAGGTCGAACTCTTCTTCTTTGGCAAAGGCCCTTGGCCTGAAAGGGTGTTCCTTGGGGGAGTCCCAATTTGCTTCATTTTGCTTGCGCTGGGGAATATGATGCATTTCCTGGGGGAGTCCTGGTTTTCTTAATTTTCCTTGCATTGGAGAGTATGATGCATATCCTGGAGGAGTCCCAATTTTTTTAATTTTGCTTGCGCTGGAGAGTATGATGCATTTCCTGGGGGAGTCCCAGTTTGCTTAATTTTGCTTGCACTGGGAAATATGATGCATTTCTCGGGTGACTGCCTCTACTTTTATTCCACTTGGAGAAATAGTTAGTTAAAACAAAATAAAAGCATTCATTACCTCAGTTTGATCACGTTCTCTCCTCCGGTTATTCTTTCAGTGGCCGCTACCAATTTGGCAAGGCCGTCTGTTTAGGTGTTTTGTGCTCGGGGTATCTTGTCGAGTTGACAATCGTCAAACTCGGGCAGTAGCGTGTGAATTCCTGCCTAATATTTTGGTAGCCTTTGTTCTTTTATTTGGAAAGTCCCTGTAACTTGGTTGACGACGAGTGGTGAATCATATCGGAGGATGATTCGCCGTGCTCCATACTTGAGAGCTAGTTTCAGTCAAACTAAAGCTATAGATAGAGAATGTCTCCAAAGCTCTCTCTGTTATCATTCCTAAAAATTGCTTGTAAATGTCAAAGCAAAAAGTGAAGTTGCATGGCAAAGCACACGAAGGCCTGAAAGGACGCCACTGTGCAGAACCACACCTCTCAACCATGGTAATTTAGCTGCCAAGTGTAATATAGGGCCACTGTAAAGAAGGAATAAACTAAAATTTGCAAGGACGACATCAATTGCTGTATTCCTTCTTACGTCAGCAAACACATATAGAAATGCTTTTGTAAATGAAATAAATTGAACTACAATTTTACAACAGCAAGTTTTAGATTCTATGCATTTGACCAAGTTATAATCAACTTGCCTAATTCATTTTCAGGAACTCCCAAGGCTTTCCAAATAGCTTTGGAGAGCAAACGTATTTATTGGACCTAGAGGCCAACAACACACATTCCTCTTGAGTGCACTTTAAGAGAAAAAGGTGGGAAGTGGAAAGCATTAATTAAATGATAGAAATGTGTAGGAGTATCAGCATTTCACGATACTTGTGTGCTAATTGCCCAAGAAATTCAGGCAACAAATCCTTGGCCAACGTAATATTTAATATATAATACTCTTTAGTATCTCATTTACACAAGCATCAAATACAAAAACTATTTGGTGTACCAAATTCGTTTGGCTTCCCTGAAGACGCTCCATAGTTGGAATTGAATTTTAGATATAAAGTAAACTAAAATTTTAACTAGAAAATCCCACAGAAGGCGCCAAATTGTTTGACTCAAAAGATTTTTAACTCTTTTTAAGCAAATCAATCAAAGATGAAAGGGTAAATACTAGTTAAGGATAATTAACTCTAGATCCGAGATGAATAATATGAATAGAAAAATATAGCCGAGTATAAATGTTGGTGGCGATTATGGCCATATTTAATAGCATAAAGAAAGATGCATTAAGTAACATTAAGTGGCAATAAACTATAAATAAAGGAAAGGGTTCACCCGATTTTGAGCGAGGCGGATCCTTTTTCATTTCATAAAGATAAAGATGAATGATAGAAAAATATACGAATCTTAGGACCCTTTTTGGATCTCATGAAGTTCCGGGATCACAGATCCTCTTTTTCTCTTTTAAGGGGTGTATTTATTCATTTTCTAGAGAGAGGGAGAGAGCCCCCCGATTTGGAAGTCCTCCCCTCCTATTTATAAGGGGGTATCCATAAAAAATCTAAAAATGGTGCAATTTAGAGGGAATATTCGGTAGAATATTCCTTTTGAGTACTCCAAAGCAAAATACTTGTTTTATGACTGTCCGACCTCGGCTATTGATGACTGTCCGTCCTCGGCTTGTCCGACCCTGACCTGTCCTACCACGACCTTATGTCTCCGCGTGCCGAATTTCTCTAATCTAATTTTGGCCCATACAGTTAGTAATACCTATGTATACTCAGTTTGTTTGTTTTATTCAAATTATATAAAGATAAGCATTTACGAATCACTCCGTGCTTATGTCGCTATTTTATGTCTACACTTTCGAACATGAACTCTTTGATACTATAAGCATTTTATTCATATAACAAATTCAAATACTGCTAGATGATTTATTTCAATATCTATATCAAAATAGACTTTGCTAAGTTGGTGCTAACTGCTAACTAAAATAGTACACTACACAAAAATGCGAATATAAAAAACAGGAAGATAGTTAATAAAGGAGTAATCCAATGACCAAGAGGTTTCTAAAATTGTGCTATGAAACACAAATGATAAATATAAAAAAGAAGGACGTGGATTTCCAAAAAGATAGTCCAACAATAATAGGAACCAAAGCACATTTCTAATCATCTTCAGTCTGATATTTCTTAATTTGGATTAACTATGCAAAAAAGAAAAAGAAAAAGAGGCCATATAGTCCTCTACCCATAACCATAGGCTGGAGTTCAAATTTGAAGTATAAAGTCAATTTGTTATCCAAAACAAACATAACAACAACAAAAATATCATTATATTTTCACAAGTAAGATTTAGGGAGTATAATGTGTACATAGACCTTATTTCTACCTAGTGAATAGATCCTTGGCTCAGAGAAAATAAGAAGAGGATGTAACGACCCGATCGGTCGTTTTGAGCTCTAGCTCGTCGTTCGGCAGTTTGAAGCCATGAGTAGCTTCACTTCAGGCATTTTGACTTGCACGCATGGTCGGACTGAATTTCGGGAAGTTCGGAGTTGATTTGGAAAGAAAATTCTCATTTTGGAAGCTTTAAGTTGAAAGAATTGACTAAGGTTTGATTTTTGAGTAAACGGCCTCGGAATCGAAATTTGAAGGTTCCAATAGGTTTGTATGATGATTTTAGACTTGGGCGTATGTCTGGATCGGATTTTGGATGACCCGAAAGCGTTTCGATGCCTATTGTGGAAGTTGGCATTTTGGAAGAAATTCATAAATTTGGGTTGCAGTGCATTTCAATGTTATCAATGTCCGTTTGGGATTTCGAGTCTGGGAATAGCTCTGTATGATGATTTTGGTATTGGGAAGCAAGTCTGGAAGTGGATTCGGAAATCCGCAGGTCATTTTGGGGTTATTTGGCAAAAATTAGAAATTTGAAGGTTTTTTACAAGTTTGACCGGAAGTGTACTTTTTTATATTCGGGTCGGATTCTGATTTTGGAAGTTGGAGTAGGTCCGTAATGTCGAATGTGACTTGTGTTCAAAAATTTGAGGTCAATCAGATGTGATTTGTAGGTTTCAGTATCGAATGTAGAAATTTGAAGTTCTAAAGTTTATTAAGCTTGAATTGGGGTGTGCTTCATGATTTTGATGTTGTTTGATGTGATTTGAGGCGTCGAGCAAGTTCGTGTCATGTTTTGAGACAGGGTTGTATAATTGGACGAGGTCCCGGGGGTCTCGAGTGTGTTTCGGATCATTTTGGGCTATTTTGGATACTGATTTACTGATATCTGGTGTTGTTCTTCACATTCGCGAAAAAGAATTTGGCTTCTGGGATTTTGTTCTTCGCGTTTGTGAAGAGTCTCTTGCGTTCGCGAAGAAGAAAATTTGTTGCACATGTCTGACTTCAGAGACTCATATCTTGCAATCTATAAGGAATTTGGAGATGATCCAAAAATAAAAGTCGTAGACCTTTGTGTATAGGTTTCAGAAATATAAACCATTTAGCATTTGGATTTGTGTACAAAAAGATATGGCTTGTACACTACAATATATCCGAAAAGATGAAGAAGAAATTTGTGTTGCACAGTGATGACTTTGGCAGCTCATATCTCAAAATCTATAAGGAATTGGGAGATGAACAAAACAAGAAAGTTATAATCTTGATGTCTAGTTTTCAGAAAGTTAAATCATTTGGAGTTTGGAGTTTTACAAGAAGTTATGATCATTATACTAAAAGTTGTCCGAGAAGAGTTTGAAAATGGCTTTCGAGAATTTTGTTCATCGCGAACGCGACGGGAGGCCCGCGAACGCGATGAAGGGTTGTCTGGCAGTGTATAATTTGCAAAAATGGATTTGGCTCATTTCATCCATGGGAGATAACATAGGTACGATTTTGGAGCTCCATCTTCATCATCTATGTCAAGTTAACTGATTTCCACCTATTGCAAGTTAAATACTTGGATTATATATAGATTTTAACATGAAAATTCATGGAAAATTAGTGAAAATTTGGAGTTTTGGTAGAAAACCTAAAAAATTGGTATTTTTGAATTTTGACCACGAATTTGGGCATGGAATTGAGAATAAATTATATATTCGAGTTCGTGGGGTTATGGGTAACGTTTATCTTCAAAAACTTTTAGAATCCGGGCACGTGGGCCCGAGGGTGAATTTTATCAACTTTTCAAGCAGAGTTGGGAATTGTTTAAATAGAATTGTTGTGAGTATTGGATTATATTTTTATGGGTTTGCGCATTTATTGTCTAGTTTTAGAGTATTGGGCATCAGTTCGAGTCGTCGGAAGGGCTTGAGAGCCGGTTATGGAGCTTCGGAGTGAGTTAAGTCTCATTTTTAACCTTGTAAGAGGAAATTTACCCCATAGGTAAAATAATTCAAAATGTGCTTCTATTTATGGGGGCTACGAACGCACGAGGTGACGAGAGTCCATATGTAGTTACTATACCTGTTTATGTCTAGTTAGTTTTTTTCACGACCCAATTTTCGAACCCGGTCGTGATTGTCACACCTCCTTTTTACTTACACCCGTAAGGGTATAAGGGAGTTTTTCCAATTTAAGTGACAATCGAAACGGGATTTATTTTAAAAAGATTCAGAGTTGCCACTTGGGACAATTTATGGTGTCCCAAGTCACCGGTTTAGAATCCCGATTTGAGGAAAATTTGACTCTAACTATGGTCTGCGAATACAAAAATCCGGGTAAGGAATTCTGTTAACCCGTGAGAAGGTGTTAGGCATTTCCGAGTTCCGTGGTTCTTAGCACGGTCGCTTTGATCATACTTGGCTTGACTAAATTATCTAATTACTGATTTAGAACCTATATGCATTTACCTTTCACCGCTTTTTAATTAAGAAAAATTATCTTGAAACGGGTCACGCGTACGTGTACCCATTTGTTTTGCGCGTCAAAAATCATGTCACGCGAACGTGTACACAATTAGTAATGCTTTATCTTTATTAAAAAACTTTGGGCCGAAGTTGCCGAATGCATACTACGGTTTTGTTTTTAGAAATCGTAATCATGTCACGCGAACGTGTACACAACCATGATAGCATATTAAACGTGCCTAAAGCAAACTACGAACATTTGTCATTTTATATTCTAGGTTATGAAATTAATACGAAGAGCCCTGAACTATTTGTACTATTTAATAAGGTTCACCTCCAATAATTAATCTATTTTAAAAAACTAATTAAGTAAAGCTAAAAAAAACTTCCAACTATTAATGAAAATTTAGACTAAAAGGGGAAAAATTTGCAATCACTAAAATAATCTAAACAAGCTGCGAATCCATTCATTTCCCTAAGGTCGTTTGGTTAACAATAAAAAAAATAGAATGGGCTCCAATGTGAAGCCCAGAACCAGGAACACCAAAAAAAAAACTTGCACTACTGGGCCAAAACTACAGCCTAAGTCCTTTTCATAAACTCCAGCCATCGTATGAAGTTCAGCTACAGCGAGACCTTCAGAATTTGGACATTATTTTACCATTTAAAAGCACTCACTTGAATTGCCAATGAAAAGAACAGATTAAGATTTTAAATAGGCTTAATTCGCATGCTGAATTCTGACCTCACATTAACACATTTAAACAGCTTCACGATTTCAATTTATCAGAAGAAAGAGTATGAAGACCTAGACTAAACTCGAGGTATTTCCAGCATAAACCAACACGATCCTCGTTTGAAATCCCTCCTAGAATAGAACCATTATACAAACAACAAGGAAAAGAGCTGAACAACGAACCCTTGAACTTATTAAACCCCGCCTTAAACATGAGAAAATAAAATTTTAAAATTAAATGAGAAACAAAATACGGATCAGGGGTATTGGACCCCAAAATTTGAATTGCTGCATTTCAAACTTGGCCAAGCCAAACAAACCTAACTAGCCAACTAAGAGTTTTTAATCCTTAATCAGTAAGCATCTTTTTAAAAAAAAGAAATCCAAACAGTCCCGAGGTATTTACATGAGAGCAGAGTCGAATCCAAACCTCAAAAGGGCACACAACATTAATGACACAAATGCATATACTTAACAGCTAAACTAAAGAACATATGAAGAAGATTAACGGAGAAACATGTAACAATTATCAATTCCTTCAAGCTTGATTACATGTTTCTGATCCACACTCCATGAGTCACTCAAGTGCCGAGAAAATACCTGGATATTGAAATAAAATAAGAGAACAAGAAGTCAGCTGAGCAGCAGCAATGTGAAAGAATTATCTCCAGCAAAAACCAAATAGATCCAATTCAAACTTAGGAATACGATGCAACAATCCAAAGAGTAAAATCCAATCGAGTAATAAATCAACATATTTCAAACCCATCTTTTACACACCCAAATTCAACACATTTTAAACCATCAAATGAATCAGAAAGTGTTTTCAACTTGAAAGCTTAAGAAATTAAAGAAAAGGAAAAAAGAACTCAATAAAACAGTGAACTGCAGCCGTTTCTTTTCTCTGATTTTTCTATCACTTCAGTCTCCCCTTGAAAGGCAAGAAAACATGCCTTTATAGGCAAGGAAGTAGGGCAGCTTTCAGGTTTTGATTTTTACTCCTTAGGCCCCTTTCAAATTTTGGTTTTTGCTACCCTATCCTTAGCTGATTTTTTCTTTTTCTGAACTACCCTTGATATATTTAACAACTAACACAACATCCCCCAGCCCAGCTTCTAGGAAGCTTCCTAGTTAGTTACCAAGGAGATTCCCTTACCCAATTACCCCAAATTACCCTCTAAGACTCTGTTTATTACCATAAAAACCTCCCGGGTCAACTAGCCAAGCTAAATGGGTCATAGACCCCAAATTGAATTCCTATTTGGGCTTGTTGCTATTTACAAATCAGTTAACCGACTTAGGGGCCCCAGAATAGAACTTGACCCCATAATTTCCCACATAAAGAAATCCAAAACCATTTTTCAAAGTAGCCAAAACAAGAACAAAATTCACTGAACTAAACATCATTGTAATTTAATTAAATCATAGCCCTAAATTTATTAGTTAGTGATAAAACGTGATAATGAAACTGAGACAGTAATCATGCCATGACCAAAAATAGGATTGAATAACATACTAGAGAAAAACAAACAACAATTACCAATTTGGACAAATTTTGATTCGAATTCCGACTGAATTGTCCAGAAAAAGAAGCAAACGAGAAGAACAGGAGTCGGAATGTCAAGATGAATCGAACAGAAGAAGAACTTACCTCACAACACTTGACTTCAAGCCTGACTTACTGACTTCATTGCCAATAATATTAACCGCTTGTTCTTTGTCAAGAACAAGCGGACAACACTATTTCGCGACAAAATCGACTCTAAAACTTTAAGAAAGCTGGAGCAATCACCTTGCATGCTCAGGTTTGGACTTGGCTCTTAGAGACTCTGATTTTGGATTTAAGATTTGAGAGAGTTGGGGAGGATTTGAGGGAAATGGTTCACGGATTCAATATGAGGGTGCTCTGGTGGTTCCGTGGGATCATTTTGGTAGAGTTTAAGAGCTGAGATGCCAATAACCATGGTGGATTAGGGTTGAGAGACGTGAGAGAGATGAAAGATGTGGGAGATGAAGAAGATGACCCGTCTCTGAGGTTTTTGGACAGATATAAGGAAATTGGGTATTTAGTTCCTCACCGTTGGATCAAATAATATAAATGGCCCAGATTAACTGTGACCTAAACTGGGTCATTTGAATTGGGAGATGGAAACCGGGTAGAGACGGGTATGGGCGGGGTATTGGCTCGGGTACAAAGGGGAACATCTGGGCTTCGAATTGCTTTGGCCCAAAATAGCCTATTCTTTTTCATTTTTTAATTTCATTTGTTTTCCTTTTCTTTTCTCATTTTTTTTCTTTTCAAAAATTAAAATTAAAATCCTAAATTAAATTATAAAACCAAACTAGCTTACACAAAATAACAAATAATCCTAAACAATTATTACCACAATTAATAAATTAAAGAAAAACTACTCAAAAATCAAAATTAAAAGTAAAAGTGCAAGTTAAACTATTTTTTTGATTTTGTTTTTTAATAAAAAATTACTAAATAATTCTTAAAATACAAAGTTAAATCCTAAATGCAAATGCAACAATATTTTTGTATTTTTCATCAATTAAACAAAAATAAAAATGCAAAGGCAAATGCAAACAATTAACAGAAAATGCCACAAAATTTGTAAATAATGACAATTTAATAATTTGTTTTTAATTTTTGGGAGTAATTCATATAGGGCAAAAATCACGTGCTCACAACTGCCCATCTTTGCTCGGAAACATGAAGAGTTTTCGTGCAATGATAAAGTGAGAGGATACGAGTGATTTTTGCCCGTTTGAATACTCCGCGGGAAGCATTTTTGAAAGATTTGACTGCACCCTGCTTCCGAGGTTGCCTACATATCCTTGGCTAAAAGGGAATCAAGTTAGTGTAGTTCGAAAAGTTTTGGTAGCTGGGACTACATGAAGCTGTGATTTCAATGTTACTATTGCTGCTTACTGAACCCCTTATTATACCATGACAAAATAAAAAGAAGCTAGACTAAACTATGATCTATAAATTACAAAAGCCCTATCTATATCTTCAAACTTGATCTTGTGATTTTTGTTGCCTTATTGTTTTGTATTCTCCCGGTGAAGTCCCTTTGTTGCCGACTTGAATTGTAATCTGAGATGTTTTCCCTTTCTCCATGTGGACGCCTGATTGCTGAACTCGAATTGCACTTTGAGATGCTTTCCCTTTCTCCAGGTGGTCGCCTGACTGCTGAACTTGAATAATATTCCCGTGCTCTCCAGGTGGGCTCCTGACTGCTGAACTTGAATTGTATTCCCGTGCTCTCCAGGTGGGCGCCTGACTGCTGAACTTGAATGTATTCCCGTGCTCTCTAGGTGGGCGCCTGATTGCTGAAACTTGAACTCTATTTCCTTGTTCTCTAGGTGGGCTCCTGATTTCAAAAATAGACAAAAACAAAGAAAAATTTATGACCCAGCTTGGTAGCTAGGCACATATATGACTATAAACTAAATCATGTTACCAAATGTTAATAAGAACTTGAAAGCTAAAACTTGAATTGTACTCCCTTGCTCTCCAGGTGGGTGCCTGATTGCTGAAACTTGAATTGTATTCCCTTGCTCTCCAGGTGGACACCTGACTGTTGAACTTGAATTATATTCCCGTGCTCTCCAGGTGGGCACCTGATTGCTAAAACTTGAACTATATTCCCTTGTTCTCTAGGTGGGCTCCTGATTTTAACAAAATAGACAAAAACAAAGAAAACTTCCTGCCCCATCTTGGTAGCTGGGCACATATGTGAGTATATCATGTTACCCAATATCAATACAAACTTGAAAGTTGAAACTTGAACTGTACTCCCTTGCTCTCTAGGTGGGCGCCTGATTGCTGAAACTTGAATTGTATTCCCTTGCTCTCCAGGTGGGCGCTTGATTGCTGAAACTTGCACCGTATTCCCTTGCTCTCCAGGTGGGCGCCTGATTGCTGAAACTTGAACTGTATTCCCTTGTTCTCCAGGTGGGCTCCTGATTTCAACAAAATAGATAAAAACAAAGAAAACTTTCTGCCCCAGCTTGGTAGCTGGGCATATATGTGAGTATAAACTGAATCATGCTACCAAATATCAATAAGAACTTGAAAGCTGAAACTTGAACTGTACTCCCTTGCTCTCCAGGTGGGCGCCTGATTGCTGAAACTTGAATTTTATTCCCTTACTCTCCAGGTGGGCGCCTGATTGCTGAAACTTGCATTGTATTTCCTTGCTCTCCAGGTGGGTGCCTTATTGCTGAAAATTTAGCTGTATTCCCTTGTTCTCCAGATGGGCTCCTGATTGCTGTACTTAAATTACTTCTCCTTGTTCTCCAAGCGGGTACCTGATTTCAACAAAAATAGACAAAACAAAGAAAATTTTCTTCCCCAGTTTGGTAGCTGGGCACATATGTAAGTCTTAAACTTAATCATGTTACCAAATTTTCTAAGAATTTGAAAGCTAGATCTTGAACTATACTCCCTTGCTCTCCAGGTGGGCGCCTGATTGCTGAAACTTGAATTGTATTCCCTTGCTCTCCAGGTAGGCGCCTAATTGCCGAAACTTGAATTGTATTCCCTTCCTCTCCAGGTGGGCGTCTGATTGTTGAAACTCAAACTGTATTCCCTTGCTCTCCAGGTGGGCGTCTGATTGCTGAAACTTGAATTGTATTCCCTTGCTCTCCAGGTGGGCGCCTGATTTCAACAAAATAGACAAAAACAAAGACAATTTTCTGCCCCAGTTTGGTAGCTAGGCACATATGTGAGTGTAAAACTGAATCATGTTGCCAAATATCAATAAAAATTGAAAGCTAAACCCCAATGACATTTTTAAAGCTAGACTATATCTTCTAAAGGTATGACTTCCGCTAAATCTTGTTATCTAATGAAATTTTTTAAAGCTAGGTCTAATTATTCAGGACAGTCCTGAAAACTCCTTATTGAATCCTATCTCAAACATTCAAACTTTGGAACCAACTTATATTCTTTTTGGGGTACATCTATGCTACATTTTGCTACTCATTATTGTTTTGAATTTTAGACTAGGTCCCATTTCCAGAAGGGTCCTGAGACTTTACAGTCAAACCTGTCTGATGCTCGTTTTTCCCCTTACGGAGGGTTTTTTCCTAAACAACCGAAACTTTCGGCCCATGTTTCAATCAAAGAAAAATCTTCTCAGTTTAAAAATGTGGTGGTTAGTTTGTGGCATTCTTGCTAAAAATGGCTTCTCTGCTGTCATGCTTTGTTTTGACTGACTTCATCAAATTAGCCAAAAACCCCTTTGACTTTCTGTCACGACCCCAGTTCGCCCTCCTTGAACATGTCGTGATAGAACCTAGTTCCTATAAATAGGTAAGCCTAACAATGCAGAAATAACAACCTAACTCGCGGAATAATTAATTAAAACTGAACATATAAAAATAATAACTGCATATAAGGCAGCTCGGCCTATACAGCTCAATAGAAATGCGGAAGTCTACAACACAATCGCAAAACCCAGAAACTCAGGGGAAACACAGGCTAAAACAAATACTGTAAATGCTCTAATCTCTAGAATGTCTACATCAAAAGTATGTTAGAATCTAAACACTACAGATAGAATAAGGAAGGAGACTCTTTGGTCTGCGGACGCTGTAGATATACCTCGAAGTCTCTGCTAGATCTCTCTGCCTCGATGATAGTACGCCTGGGTGGAGGAACCTGGACCTGCACATGAAAAACATGCGCAGAAGGGGCATGAGTAAGTGCCAAGCCTAACCTCGGTTGGGTAGTGACGAGGAAGGTCAAGGCCCTACTGAGGTGAAATATAATAATAAATTAACAGTATGAAAGAAATGGCAGTAATAATGAGCACCGCAGTAAAATAAGACAGGCCTACGAGGCAACAACAACTACATAAGAACAAAGTAAACAAGAAAAGTGTACAGCTCAAAACTAGTGATAACCATGAGGATCTCCCAGGATACCGTCCTGTAGTCCTTCTTCTTATCTGTCCAGTGGATCTCCCGGGATACCGTCCCATAGTCCATCACATATGTAAATCCGAAGGATCTCCCGGGATACCGTGCCGTAGTCCAACCATCAATATGAAGGGGGATGTAACCCGCAGTCCCAAAGTAAAAGTGCAGGGGGATCTATCGGGAATCTAACCCGCAGTCCCAAAGTAAAAGTACAGGGGGTCTACCGAGAATCGAACCCGTAGTCCCAAAGTAGACAAACAAGGGGGGAGCTACCGGAATCCCACATCCGTATTCCCAATATAAATGCGCATTCACAACCAGAAGATATACAGAAATGAAGTACAAAAGATAAGCAACAGGTAGTATTGGCCTAGCATACTTCACGTAGTACAATCAAGGCAACTTAAGCCATTAGGCAAGTTAAATCAACTAAACATGCTCCCCTAATCCAGCACAGGTTATAATTGCAAATAGAATAAAGCAAATATGAAAGAAACTCAATCTCAATATCTTAACTAAAAATCGAATTTTCAACAATTGGCTCAAGTACGTGCTCGTCACCTCGCGTACAAGGCACTCAAATACCAAATAACAAATCCTAAGGGGAAAGGTCCCCCACACAAGGTTAGACAAGCCACTTACCTCGAACCAGTGCAGAAATCAACCAGAAACCACGCCTTTGACACGAGTATCCGAGTCCAAATGGCCCAAATCTATTCAATTCAATTACATATCATAAATAACATTGCAAACAACTGATTCCACTATTTAATTCAAAGCTACGACGTGAAATTAGGTAAAATGACCAACATGCCCTTCAGGCCAACGTCTCGGAATCAAATAATTTTTATATTTTCGGAACCCTCGTACTGTCACGAGTCTAACCATATAAAAATCTCCCAAATCGGAGGTCAAACACCCACTCAAAACTCAATAGTTTAGCCTATAAAGTTTCACCCAATTTTTTCCAATTTTTGGTCCTCAATTCGAATTTTAATGATGGATTTAACTACATAATGATGAAATATAACTAGAAGGGATTAAAGAAACGTTACCCAATAATTTCCTCTTCAAAACCCTCTAAAAATCGCCCTTCCCCGAGCTCAATTTGATTTTTCTAGCTTTTAAAAATTAACCCTTGAAATTCCTATATCTGAACAGGGATTTCCGCTTCTACGGATAAGGGACCGCTTATGCGGTCCCGCTTATGCGGTCCCGCTTATGCGGAAAATGAGTGGCTTCTATGGCTCTTACCATTTATCCAATTTCCGCTTCTGCGGTTTTCCTAAAAATGCAATAAACCGCTTCTGCGGTAAATTCCTCGCAGATGCGGGCACGCTTCTTCGGAGCACACACCGCACCTACGAAAACTGAAGGCCTTGATCAATCTCGCTTCTGCGGTCCTCTACGCCGCATCTGCGGTTCCCAAGCCGCAAATGCGAAAATACCATAAGCAGCAAAAAATTGCTATCTCCCAACTTCCAAAATTCTTCCGTCAAACATCCGAAATCATTCCGAGGCTCCCGGGACCTCAACCAAAAGCATCAATAACACCTAATACCTCATCCAAACTTGTACCAATCCTTAAACCACCTAAAACAACGTCGGAAATTCGAATTAAACAAGGATTTGAGCTTAAGAACTTCGAATTTTATCAAAATACTCTTTCGATAAAAAACCTAACCAAAACATGTCCGAATGACCTGAAATTTTGCACATACATCCCAAATGACATGACAGAGCTACTGCAATTTCTAGAATTCCAATTCGACCCTCGAATCAAAAACGCACTATCGGACCGAAAACTTCAAAAATTCAAACTTCGGTATTTCAACCCTAAATGAGCTATAGACTTCCAAAATACATTCCGAACACGCTCCCAACCCCGAAATCACCTAACGGAGCTAACGGAACCATCGAATTTCCATTCCGAGGTCGTCTTGACACTATTCCGACTATGGACCACTTTTCAACACTTAAGCTCTCATTTAGGAACTAAGTGTCCCAAGACTCTCCGAAACTTAACGCCGAACATCCCGCCAAACCAAAATAGCAGATATGAACTTAGAGGAAGCAGTTAATAGGGGATCGAGGCGTTAATTCTGAAGACGACCGGCTGGGTCGTCACATCCTCCTACACTTAAACATTTTTTGTCCTCGAACGAGCATAGAGAACATACCTGAAGTAGTGAAAAGATGAGGGTAACCGCTGCGCATATCCCGCTCGGTCTCCCAAGTCGCCCCTCGGCCTGCTAACCCCACCACTGAACCTTCACTGAAGCTATGTTCTTTAACCTCAACTGTCTGATCTGCCATATAGCCACTGGCTCCTCAACATAACATAGATCCTTGTCCAACTGGAGTGAACTGAAATCCAACACGTGCGATGGGTCACCGTGATACCTCCGGAGCATCGAAACATGAAATACCAGATGAACTCCGGCCAAACTGGGAGGTAAGGCAAGCTCATAGGCAACCTCCCCAACTCGCCTCAAGATCTCAAAAGGGCCAATAAACCTCAGACTCAACTTTTATTTCTTCCCAAACCTCATGACGCCTTTCATAGGCGAAACTCGAAGCAGAACCCGCTCAACAACCATACATGAAACATCACGGACCTTCCTGTCCGCGTAACTCTTCTATCTAGACTGGGCTGTATGGAGTCTATCTTGAATCATCTTAACCTTCTCCAATGCATCCTGAACCAACTCTGTGCCCAATATCCTGGCCTCACCTGGCTCAAACCAACCCACCGGAGATCTACACCTCCTCCATATAAAGCTTCATACGGCGCCATCTGAATGCTGGACTGATAACTGTTGTTGTAAGCAAACTACGCCAATGGCAAGAAATGGTCCCAAGACCCTCCAAACTCAATCACACACGCACGGAGCATATCCTCAAGAATCTGAATATTGCGCTCGGACTGTCCGTCCATCTAGGGGTGAAATGCTGTGCTCAACTCCACCCGAGTGCCTAACTCTTGCTGCACGGCTCTCCAGAACCGCGATGTAAACTGAGTACCTCTGTCTGAAATAATAGAAACTAGAATACCATGCAGACGGACGATCTCCCAGATGTAAAATCTCTGCCAACCGCTCCGATGAATAAGTGGTACACAGGAATGAAATGAGCAGACTTGGTCAGCTGATCCACAATGACCCAAATGGCATTAAACTTTTTCAAGGTCAGTGGGAGTACATATACAAAGTCCATGGTGATGCGCTCCCATTTCCACTCCGAAATCTCTATCTGCTGAAGCAACCCACCCGGGCGCTGGTGCTCATACTTCACCTACTGGTAGTTGAGGCATCTAGACACATAACCAACGATCTCTTTCTTCATCCGCCTCCACCAATAGTGCTACCTCAAGTCCTGATACATCTTCGCGGCACCCGGATGGATGGAATATCGCGAACTATGGGCCTCTGCTAGAATCAACTCTCAAAGGCCATCAACATTGGGCACACAAATCCGGCCCTGCATCCTCAATGCCCCATCATCTCTAATGGTACCCTGGCATCTCCATGCTGAACCTTGTCCTTAAGGACAAGTAAATGAGGGTAATCATACTGCCACTCCCGGATACGATCAAATAGGGAAGACCAGGAAACCACACAGGCTAGAACCCGACTGGGCTCCGAAAGATCCAATCTCACAAACTGGCTGGCTAAGGCCTGGACATCCATCGCCATAGGCCTCTCTGAAGTTGGTAAATATGCCAAACTACCCAAACTCTCCGCCCGGCGACTCAAGGCATCCGCCACCACATTGGCCTTGCTAGGGTGATACAAAATAGTAATGTCATAATCCTTCAGCAACTATAACCACCTCCTCTGACGCATATTTAGATCCTTTTGCTTGAGTAAGTGCTGCAAGCTCCGATGGTCAGTATAGATCTCACAAGGCACACCGTACAAATAATGATGCCAAATCTTCAAGGCATGAACAATGGCAGCTAACTCAAGGTCGTGGACAGGGTAATTCTTTTCATGTATCTTCAACTGTTTGGAAGCGTAGGCAATCACCCTCCCATCCTGTATCAATACCACTCCAAGGCCAACTCTCGAGGCATCACAATAGATAGTATAAGACCCCGAACGGGTAGGCAACATCAAGATTGGGGTTGTAGTCAAAGCTGCCTTGAGCTTTTGAAAGCTCGCCTCGCAGTCATCTGTCCACTAAAATGGGGCACCCTTCTGGGTCAATCTACTCATAGAGGCCGCAACCGATGAAAATCCCTCCACGAAGCGATGGTAGTAGCGCCAAACCAAGGAAACTGCGAACCTCTATAGCTGAGGACGGCCTGGGACAACTCTGTACGACCTCTATCTTCTTCGGATCCACCTGAATACCCTCACTCAAAATCACATGGCCTAAGAATGCCACAGAACTCAGCCAAAACTCATATTTTGAGAACTTTGTGTATAACTTCTTCTCCCTCAAGGTCTAAAGCACGGTGCTCAGGTGCTAATCATGATCTTCCCGACTCCGGGAATACACCAGAATATCATCAATAAAAATAATAACGAATGAATCAAGATATGGCCTGAATACACTGTGCATCAAATGCATAAAATCTGCTGAGGCATTGGTAAGCCCAAATGACATAACAAAGAACTCGTAATGACCATACCGAGTCCTGAAGGCAGTCTTCAGGATATTTGGCTCCCGAATCTTCAACTGATGGTAACCTGAGTGCAAGTCAATCTTAGAAATCACCTGTGCGCCCTGAAGCTGGTCAAATAGATCATCAATACGAGGGACAGGATAACGGTTCTTCATTATAACTTTGTTCAATTGGCGATAATCAATACATATATGCATAGAACCATCTTTTTTCTTCACAAACAAGACAGGAGCACCCCACGATGAAACATTGGGCCGAATAAAACCCTTACAAAGCAATTCCTACAACTGATCCTTCAACTCCTTCAACTCAGGAGGAGCCATACGATACCCGAGGAATGGAAATGGGCTGAGTGACCGACAACAAATCAATACCAAAATCAATGTCTCTATCAGGCGGCATGCTTGGAAGATCAGCTGGAAACACATCGGGATAATCCCGTACCACTTGAACTGAATCAACATAATGGGTATCAACACTGACATCTCTCACATAAGCTAAATACGCGACATACCCCTTCTCAACCATACGCTAATCTTTATAGAAAGAGATAACTCTACTGGGAGTGTGATCTAAAGTACCACTCAACTCAATACTCGGAATACCTGGCATAGCCAACATCACGGTCTTGGTGTGATAATCAAGAATAGCAAAATGGTGCGATAACCAGTCCATGCCCAAAATAATATCAAAATCAACCATACCGAGTAACAATAAATCCGCTCTGGTCTCAAAACCACAATTAGTAACCAAAGATGACCGATAAACACGGTCCACAACAAGAGAATCTCCCACAGGGGTAGAAACATAAATGGGGGCACTCAAAGAATCCCAAAGCACACCCAAATGCGAAGCAAAGTAAGAAGACACATAAGAATAAGTAGAGCCCGAATCGAATAGAACCGATGCCTCTCTGTGACAAACCAATGTAATACCTGTAATGATGGAGTCAGAGGCAATAGCCTCAATACGAGCAGGAATAGCATAATATCTGGCCTGGCCCCTCTCTCGAGGGCGACCTCTGTCTCCCCGACCTCAGCCCCTAGCCGGCTGGGTAGGTGGGGTAGCAGCTGGAGCTATGATCATGGCCTGAGAACTCTGAGGAGCACACTGAGGCTGAGTAGTCTGTGAAGATGTACCCCTACCAAGTCTTGGGGAGTCCCTAACCATGTGGCGTGTATCACCATACTCGAAACAAGCTCTAGGAGGATGCGGTGGCTGTGACTGACTAGGGCCAGGTTTGCTGGACTGACCCCTAGAAGTACCCCGCACAGGAGGCGCGCTAGAAATTGGAGGTGCATAGTATGGCTCATGAGGTGTAGGCGGAGCTGGAGAACTGCCGGCTGCTAGAAGAGCTGAATGAACAGGGCGACTCGCATAACCTCTACCATAACGACCTGCTGATTGGGTACGGGCACTAGAGTAGTGACCCGACTCTCGAGACCTCTTGGGCTCCCTCTCCCCTCGCTCCCTGGCGAGCATACCCTCAATCCTCCTAGCAATTCTCACTACCTGCTCATAAGGAATGTCCATCTCTAACTCTCGAGCCATGCTAGATCTGATGGGTGGGATAAGACTCTCAATGAACCTACGAACTCTCTCCCGAACAGTAGCAACCAAAGCCGGTGCATGCCTGTCCAGCCTGGTATAACAGATAGCATACTCCAAAATGGTCATAGCACCCTGGCGCAAATGCTCAAACTCTACGCGTCATGCATCCCTAAGACTCTGGGGAACAAACTCTCTCATAAACATATCCGAGAACTGGGTCCAAGTCAGTGAAGTAGCCTCGACTAGATTGTCTATCTCATAAGTGCGCCACCAATCATAGGCGGCTCCCTGAAGCTAAAAAGCAGTGAAAGAAACCTCGCTGGACTCCACTATACCCATAGTGCGAAGGATACGATGCCACTCATCTAGAAATCCCAAGGCATCATCTGATGCTAATCCACTGAATACTGGGGGATCATACTTCTTGAACCTCTCAAGTCTCCGCTGCTCATCCTTTGAAGTAGCTAACCCATCCTCGGGCTGAACTGGTGCTACAAGCGGTGCGAGAATAATCTCAGGAGCCTGCTCAACCTGCACTCGCTGCTCAAGAGTGCGGACGGCGGGAGTGTATGCTCCTCCCCCGGCTTGGGATGTAGATGCAGCAAGGGGAAACAACCCTGCCTGAGCCAAGGTGGTGTACATACTCATGAACTGAGCCAAAGTCTCCCGGAGAGCTGGAGTAGTAGTGGCAGTATTAGGCGTGCCAGGTGCCTGGGCTCTGGCTGGATCTGCAGGTGGTTCCTCGGCAGCAGCTCGTGTAGGTGCTCTGGCTGCACCACGTGCGTGTCCTCGACCTCTCCCCCGGCCCCGACCTCTAACAGCTGTAGTAGGGGGCGCGGGTGCCTGATCATCTCGAGTAGCACGTGTCCTCACCATCTGTAAGAGAATAGAATATAGAAATTTAGAATTGATGTAAAAAATATTGCACGACAAGGAATTCAAATGAAATGAAGATTTTTCCTAAACAGTTACATAGCCTCTCGTAGATAAGTACAAACGTCTTCGTACCGATCATCGAGACTCTAATAAACCGGCCTGTGTTCCGTGACTCCTATGAACCTAGAGCTCTAATACTAACTTGTCACGACCCCAGTTCTCCCTCTGTGAACATGTCGTGATGGCACTTAGTCCCTATAACTAGGTAAGCCTAACAATGCAGAAATAATAACTTAACTCACAATATAATTAATTAAAATTGAACATACAAAAATAATAACTACATATAAGGCCGCTTGGCCTATACAGCTCAAAAGAATTGCGGAAGTCTACAATTCAATCCCAAAACTTGGAAACTCACGGGAAACACAGGCTAAAATAAATATTGTAAATGCTCTAATATCTAAAATGTCTACATCAAAAGTATGTTAGAATCTAAACACTACAGATAGAATAAGGAAGGAGACTCTTCGGTCTGCGGACGCTGCAGATATACCTCAAAGTCTCCGCTAGATCTCTCCGCCTCGATGATAGTACGCCTGGGTGGAGGAACCTGGATCTGCACATGAAAAACATGCACAGAAGGGGCATGAGTACACCACAGCGGTACTCAGTAAGTACCAAGCCTAACCTCGGATCAAAAACTCACTATCGGACCGAAAAACTTCAAAAATTCAAACTTCTGCATTTCAAGCCTAAATGAGCTACGGACTTCCAAAATACATTCCGAACACGCTCCCAACCCTAAAATCACCTAACAGAGTCAACAGAACCGTCAGATTTCCATTCTGAGGTCATCTTCACACTGTTCTGACTACGGACTACTTTTCAACACTTAAGCTCTCATTTAGGGAGTAAGTGTCCCAAGACTCTCCGAAACTTAACGCCGAACGTCCCAGCAAACCAAAATAGCAGAAATGAACTTAGGGGAAGTAGTTAATAGGGGATCGATGTGTTAATTCTTAAGACGACTGGACGGGTCGTCACACTTTCTGACGGACTTTCCACTCCATGGCCTTAGATGACCCGAGTGTTCTATACCCAAACCGTTGTGTTACATATCTGACCCATCTGTTTGAACCTCTGCATTTCCCACAAAATTACTAAACCATTTCACCGATGAACTTCCACTGACCTTTTATATCCTATTTCACATTATACTATCTCTAGCCATGCCCTGACCGCCTTGTGCCTTGTGCAACTTTGGAAGTTGGTAGTAAGCTTTTGAATCCTTTCTTATTTGCTTAAACATAACTGACATTGGAAACATCTTAGAGAAATAAACCCACAAGAAATTATATGCAATGACTTTGAGAGTTAAGGACAACAAAGATCCGAAACTGGAAGACTATCTGAAGGGGAAAAGAAAACAAAAGGACTTATCTGAGTGGAGCAACTAGCACCAATGATCATGACATGCATTTTGGATTAATCAGCCCAATCTGTTCCACCAATCAACTTTTAGTTGTCGTACTTTATGCCCCGAGACCTTCAAAACCTAATTTCTTTACCATAACACTGTCCTTGCTCGGCCTGCGGTGCCCTGAAAGGTTTTCACCAACAGACCTCTCTCATTTTTTCATCTCTCAACTCGCATTCGCCTCAAGTTGCCCGTGAAGGTTTTCACCAATGAGACTCTCTCATTTTATTTATCTTAGCTCCCGTCGCCTTAAGGTGCCCGTGAAGGTTTTCACCAATAAGACTCTCTCATTTTTGCTTTATCTCAGCTCCTGTCGTCTTACGGTGCCCGTGAGGGTTTTTACCAATAAGAATCTCTCATTTTTTCATCTTCCTTGTTTGGATAGAAGTGTTGCCCCTGACATGAATCACCTCTACTTTCTCGCCTTGGCATCTCTCGAAGACTGATCAGAAGATCTTTCTTTGGACCGTAATGTGGGATTTTGGATAGGGTTTGAAAGAAAGGGTATTAAAGGCTCAAAACAATTCAAATGGGTTCAAAATTACCACTTTCAGAATCAGCTTTCTTACAACAACCAAACTTCTGCCCCAGTTTCTTGCTTGGGGACTTTTGTATTTTTATTTTGATGGGACCGAACCGTGAGGCCACCTATGTATCCTTAAAAGGAATCAAGTCGAACGTAGTTCATGTCATAGGAATTACTTTGTTGTTGTGATTCTTCTTTTCTTTTTCTTCCTCTTTCTCTTCTTTTCTTTTCTTTCTTCCTTTTCTCTTTTTGTTGTTTTGTTGTTTTTCTTTCTTTTTCTTCTTTTTTTTTCCAATCTTTTTCCTCTCTTTTCATTCTTTTTCTTTTCTCTTTTCCTTTACTTATCTTTCACGCTAGTATTCCTGATCTTTGCTACTGATTCCAAAAGAAGGGTATGAAAGAAAATAAATAAGGCTCAAAGGGGTAACGAAGGATAAAGTATTTAGATAGCAGAACAAAATGCCTTCGTCATTCCAATCTTCAAAAATATGCCAAGTACAAACAAATACAATTTAACCAAAGAAAATCATACATAGTATCTCTTGACCGCATCAGATTTGATGGCTATTTCTACACACTTGCCTTCTATATCTGTCAAATACAAAGCGCCATTTGACAACACTCTAGTTACGATAAACGACCCCTGCCAGTTTGGAGCGAACTTGACATTGGCCTCAGCTGATGTGGAAGGATACGTCTCAGCACTTGCTGACCCACTCCAAAATTCTGTGGACGCACCTTCTTGTTATATGCTCTTTCCATTCTCTGCTGATACAACTGGCCATGACATACTAGTGCCAATATCTTCTCATCGATCAAACTCAATTGCTCCAATCAGATTTTGACCCGCTCATCATCATCAATATGGGCTTCATCATCACACTCTATTTTTGGATTATTCTCTCAGAATTAGATTGGCTTTTAAAACTTGGCCGAGGATACCTCATGCATGTCATGTCATTGAGACCAACATAAAAAGAATTATACAGAAAGAAAACAAAAATAAAAACTATCAGGAGTGATGGAAAAGGGAAATTGCATTTCGTTGAAAATAAAGGATAACATGGTTTGTTCATCAAACAAGTGAAAAGTAAAAATCTTGGTCACAACCCTGGAATGACCCAAATAGAAAGGAAAACAAAGAAAACTACCAAAACTCCCTCCGAGTAGGGAGAGGAGCAGCTTCGCAATTGCTAAGCTTCACTTTCGGCCCGACAAAATGCACCTCTTCATCACCAGAACCTTCCCCAATTTCTACCGTGTTCACTTCATCAAATAGACTTTGGATTCTCTCAAATCAACTCCTCATCAAAGACACCCACAGGCTTTGGAACTGCTGACACCGGACTCTTCACTGCCCCTGACTTGACAAAAGTCCTGAAGAGGTGTGGGATAGGCCTAGAGAGCGACCATGCTTTCTTTTCCAACTTTGTAGCCTTCTTGACCTCATCCCCTGCAGGCTTAAACTCCAGACCAAATGTACCCAGATTTTTATGTAGGGATACTGGATGCACGATACCTTGCAAAGGTGCACCCAAACCTTTACCCGACATAAAACCATACTTCAATATCTCATTAGCTACAATGCAGATCGAAGGTGATAGCCTTGTCCTTGGAATGCATTTTCCTTCAGGAATCGTTTCGATGGACATTGTTTCAAAAGTTTGATAAACACAAAGTCCTTTATCATCTCCAGCCTCAATAAACGAAATAGATGAGTCTTCATAAAGGGATAAATCCTCCTCGCCACGCACAACTATTTCTTGTTTGTCCCACTCAAATTTCACTATTTGATGTAGAGATGACGGCACTGCCTTAGCCACATGTATCCAAGGCCTACCCAATAACAAATTATAAGAGGTAGCCATGTCTAGCACTTGAAATTTCACACTGAAACTAACTGGCCCTATCACCAATACAAGCATTATATCTCTAACAGAACCTTTTCCTTCCCCATCAAAACCTCGAACACCTACACTGTTCATGTGGATTCTTTCGGTGCCGATCTTCAACTTTTGCAAAGTGGACAGAGGGCAGATATTTGCACTGGATCCATTATCAACCAACATCTCAGTGACTAAATAGTTTTTGCATTTCACCGTGATACAAAGAGCTCGATTGTGTTCCGTACCCTCTATATGAAGCTCATTGTCCGCAAAAGTGGTCCTATTTGCTTCGAAGATCCTGCTAGCAATCTTTTCTAATTGATTTACTGTGATCTTATCAGGAACATGTGCCTTGTTCAGAATCTTCATTATTGCCCCGCGGTGCTCATATGAATGTATTAACAAATATAACAGACAAATATTAGCTGGAGTTTTCCTTAATTGTTCAACAATGGAATAGTCTTGCACTTTCATCTTTCTCAAGAACTCTTCGGCCTCCTCCTCGGTCACCGATTTCTTCACTAGCATTTGGCTATCCTTGAAGATCTTGGACTTCCTTAGTTCTTTGGAGGTATGACATCCTCCGAAATGAGTCGGTCCTCCGATCTTAATAAATTCTTCCTCCATTTCATTTCCTTTGTGTGTCATTATTGCTCGTTTGTAGTTCCTCGGGACATCCTTTGTCTCAACCGCTGGCAAATGAGTCACTGTTTTGATAGAAACAAGGGTAATGGGAGACCCTTTCACAACTACGACAGGCTTGCTTGGCATCCCTGGTACAACCAACTTTGGCTTTTTTCCGACTTGCCTCGGCACCGTTCGAAAACCCTTTTGCAAACATCACACGTTTTCTAGATACCTCATCTCGCTCCAAAATCTTAACGGGTTTTTCAATTTCAACGGGAGGCCCGAAATGGGGAGTGCAACAGTATGGATCCGAGGTCTTAAAAGTTGGTTTTGTACAATAGTATTGGGCATCAGGAACTTTGAACAAGGTTTCACTAGAAGATAGAGGGATGTTGGCATGGGGAGGAGCTGCAAAAACGGGAGTAGTTAATGACGTGCTTGTATTGGCGGGTGGAGCATTAAAAGGCTAGGACAAGGTGCCAGGGTAGTTGTGGCAAGGGGTAAAGCCTGGAGCATGTTGTGGGGAGAGATTAGCAGCATTGGAAATCTGGGATTGTGATGGTAGTGGGACGGAGGCAAGATTTTCAATGTAGTTGGTAGGGAATGAGGGTAGAGGGTGCCCACTAATCCAAGCCTGATACATTTCTATTATCTAGAGTTTCAATCTTCGGGCCTCTTCTTTCATCTCAAACTCCGATTTGACAACACCTATGTCCAATCCCTTACTAGTCATGGTTGTCTTGCTGTTTAACCTAGCGTGCATGGACGACTCGCCCAAATGCCACAAACTAACCACCTTCATGTACTGAATTGTCAACAACAAACTTGTTAATGATTAAAGCTTAAGAGACTGGCAACCGCACATTTTGGGGGTATGAATGCACCTAAGCAGTTAACAGTTTCTATTATGCATTTGATCAGTTGCTTGCGTCATCCCAACTTTCCTTATTTCCATTTGCAACTTCCCTTTTCTCTTTTTTCGTTCTTATTTTTTTTCTTTTCATTCTTTCCTTTGCCCTCGCTTTGTTTTTATTCTCTTATTTCCCTCTCTTATTTTGCCATTTCTTCCTTCTCACGGTTTCTTATTTTCTCTCTTCTCTTTTTTTTCTCTCTCTTATTTTTCCTCTCTTTTTCTTTCTCTTTTTTATCACTTTTTTTATTTTGGTTATGGTAGAATCTTATGGAGATTTCCTACGTATCATGACCCCACATGAATCAGACCGAGCGTAGTTCCGGGGGATAAAAATAAATAATAAAACATTTTGGGATTTTTAAATTTTTCATAAAAATAAAATATTTTGATTACGACTCATCCTACCAAATGTTTTACCATAAAACCAACAGACTCAAAAAGGAAACTAATAGGAGAAAAATCAAGACTCATTTTGACTAAAAACGTTATCACTATTTTTCAAAATTTTCATAAAAATATCCGGCTTTGTCAATGCGGCCTTTCAGCACCTCGAGGAAGAAGATTTTAAGGTTGTGTTCGATAACCGGCCAAAACCTTGAAAAATGACCAAAGGCAGTTGTTCTTGCAAAAACAGCCTTCCGGCGCCCTTTTGGGGACATTCGGCTATTTTTACCAGAATGGCATCACCTTACTTATTTAAAATAAAAATAAATTTTTTGTTCTTTTTGCGCTATTTTTCAAAAAGGAAGTTAGACCCGATGGGGGTTGACTATGTATCCCACACCCTGTGAGAATCAAACTGGCGTAGTTCGGGCAGATAAAACAAAACCAACTATTTTTGAAAACAAAACTTTCTCTTTTTTTCTTCAATTTCATTTTTCCCAAAAATTCGGTAGAGTTTCAGTACCATTTGGACATTGGTTTTTCAAAATAGATGATCAACTCACTTAACCCTCACACTGCTATTCTCCTTTCTTAACTTTCTCTAATTATTCAAAAGCTGGTTAGCATGCAAATCCAAAGCAAATAAATGCACATGTAGAAAGTAAGACGCATCAGGATGGCCTTTTATATTTTTGGTACACCTGTCCTAGACAGACCCAACCCCTATGTTGAGTTTGCAAAGTCAAATGCACGTGATGCAAACAAACTCTCCTACTAGGGATCCGACATGAGGTTTTGTTATACTAGGTTTAAATCCTGAAGTTTTGGTCTAGACTTGGGTACCCGAGCGGACAATTGGGGTCAAAGAGGGGGCGACGTACCGGGAGCACTGAAGTCTACCCGGCCTTGTCGCTTGCCCAGCCTCGTTCTATTTGGTATAATTTCTATAGAAAAAGCGGGCTACGCGAACGTATGCACCATTTTCAATAGACTCAGAGGGGTGGCGTAAGAAGACAGTTATATACAATTCAAACAATATTAAAGCAGTAAATAAATAACATTTGGCACAAAAGATTCACAGAATACAGTAATATTAACAATAAATGAAGCCAAGTAAAAAACATTAAAAAGCTCGAATTCTTCAACCCTGAACCCGAAGTTCTGGGTTCTTGTCCCCAGCAGAGTCGCCAGAGCTATCACACCTCCTTTTTACTTACACCCGTAAGGGTATAAGGGAGTTTTTTCAATTTAAGTGACAATCGAAATGGGATTTATTTTAAAAAGATTCAGAGTCGCCACTTAGGATAATTTATGGTATCCCAAGTCACTGGTTTAGAATCTCGATTCGAGGAAAATTTGACTCTAATTATGGTATGCGAACATAGAAATCCGGGTAAGGAATTCTGTTAACCTGGGAGAAGGTGTTAGGCATTCCCGAGTTCCGTGGTTCTAGCACGGTCTCTTTGATCATACTTGGCTTGACTAAATTGTCTAATTACTGATTTAGAACCTATGTGCATTTACCTTTCACCGCTTTTTAATTAAGAAAAATTATCTTGAAATAGGCCATGAGTACGTGTACCCATTTGTTTGGTGCGTCAAAAATCATGTCACGCGAACGTGTCCACAATTAATAACGCTTTATCTTTATTAAGAAAATTTGGGCCGAAGTTGCGCGAAAGCATACTCCGATTTTGTTTTTAGAAATCGCAATCGTGTCACGCGAACGTGTCCCCAACCACGATAGTATATTAAATGTGCCTAAAGCAAACTACGAATATTTGTCATTTTATATTCTAGGTTATGAAATTAATACGAAGAGCCCTGAACTATTTATACTATTTAATAAGGTTCACCTCCAATAATTAATCTATTTTAAAAAAACTAATTAAGTAAAGCTAATAACAACTTCCAACTATTAATAAAAATTTAGACTAAAAGGGCAAAAATTTGCAATCACTAAAATAATCTAAACAAGCTGCGAATCCATTCATTTCCCTAAGGTCGTTTGGTTAACAGTAAAAAAATAAACAGAATGGGCTCTAATGTGAAGCCCAGAACCAGGAGCACCAAAAAACAAACTTGGCATGACTGGACCGAAACTACAGCCGAAGTGCTTGTCATAAACTCCAGCCATCGTATAAAGTTCAGCTACAACGAGACCTTCAGAATTGGGACATTATTTTTCCATTTAAAAGCACTTACTTGAATTGCTGATGAAAAGAACAAATTAAGATTTCAAATAGGCTAAATTCGCATGCTGAATTCTGACCTTACAGTAACACATTTAAACAGCTTCACGATTTCAACTTATCGGAAGAAAGAATATGAAGACTTAGACTAAACTCGAGGTATTTCCGGCATAAACCAACACGATCCTTGTTTGAAATCCCTCCTAGAACATAACCATTATACAAATAACAAGGAAAAGAGCTGAACAATGAACCCCTGAACTTATTAAACCATGCCTTAAACATGAGAAAACAAATTTTGGAAATTAAATGAGAAACAGAATATGGATCAAGTGGTATTGGACCCCAAAATTCGAATTGCTGCATTTCAAGCTTGTCCAAGCCAAAAAAACCTAACTAGCCAACTAAGAGCTTTAATCCTTAATCGGTAAACATCTTTAAAAAAGAAGAAGTCCAAACAGTCCCGAGTTATTTACATGAGAGCAGAGTCGAATCCAAACCTCAAAAGGGCACACAACATTAATGACACAAATGCATACACTTAACAGCTAAACTAAAGAACAGATGAAGAAGATTAACGAAGAAACATGTAACAATCATCAATTCCTTCAAGTTTGATTATATGTTTTTGATCCACAATCCATGAGTCACTCAAGAGCCAAGAAAATACCTGGATATTGAAATAAAATAAGAGAACAAGAAGTCAGCTGAGCAGCAGCAATGTGACAAAATCAGCTCCAGCAAAAACCAAACAGATCCAATTCAAACTTAGGAATTCGATGCAGTAATCCAAAGAGTAAAATTCAATCGAGTAATAAATTAGAAAACTTCAAACCCAGCTTTTACACACCCAAATTTAACACATTCTAAACCATAAAATGAATCAGAAAGTGTTTTCAACTTGAAAGCTTCAGAAATCAAAGAAAAGGAAAAAAGAACTCAATAAAATAGTGAACTGCAGCCGTTTCTTTTCTCTAATTTTTCTATCACTTCAGTCCCCCCTTGAAAGGCAAGAAAACATGCCTTTATAGGCAAGGAAGTAGGGCAGCTTTCAGGTTTTGATTTTTATCCCTTAGGCCCTTTGCAAATTTTGGTTTTTGCTACCCTATCCTTAACTGATTTTTTCTTTTTTTGAACTACCCTTGATATATTTAACAACTAACACAACAGCCCCCAACCTAGCTTCTAGGAAGCTTCCTAGTTAGTTACCAAGGAGATTCCCTTACCCAATTACCCCAAATTACCCTATAAGACTCTGTTTATTACCCTAAAAACCTCCCCGCTCAACTGGCCAAGCTAAATGGGTCATAGACCCCAAATTGAATCCCTATTTGGGCCTATTGCTATTTACAAATCAGTTAACCGACTTAGGGGCCCAGAATAGAACTTGAACCCATAATTTCCCACATAAAGAAATCCAAAACCATTTTTCAAAGTAGCCAAAACAAGAACAAAATTCATTGAACTAAACATCATTGTAATTTAATTAAATCAGAGCCCTAAATTTATTAGTTAGTGATAAAACGTGACAGTGAAACTGAGACAGTAATCATGTCATGACCAAAAATAGGATTGAGTAACAGACTAGAGAAGAACAAACAACACCTACCAATTTGTACAAATCTTGATTCAAATTCCGACTGAATTGTCTAGAAAAAGAAGCAAAGGAGAAGAATATGAGCTGGAATATCAAGATGAATCGAACAGAAGAACTTACCCCACAACACTTGACTTCGAGCCTAACTTTCTGACTTCATCGCCAAATAATATTAACCGCTTGTTCTTTGTCAAAAACAAGCGGACAACACTATTTCGCGACAAAGTCGACTCTAATACTTTAAGAAAGCTGGAGCAATCACCTTGCATGCTCAAGTTTGGACTTGGCTATTAGAGACTCTAATTTTGGATTTAAGATTCGAGAGTGTTGGGGAGGATTTGAGGGAAATGGTTCACGGATTCAATACGAGGGTGCTCTGGTTGTTCTGTGGGATCATTTTGGTAGAGTTTAAGAGCTGAGATGCCAATAACCATGGCGGATTAGGGTTGAGAGACATGAGAGAGATGAGAGATGTGGGAGATGACGAAGATGACCCGTCTCTAAGGTTTTCGGACAGATATAAGGGAATTGGGTATTTAGTTCCTAACCATTGGATCAAATAATATAAACGGCCCAGATTAACTGTGACCTAAGCGAGGTCATTTGAATTGGGAGATGGAAACCGGGTAGAGACAGGAATAGGCTGGGTATTGGCTCGGGTACAAAAGAGGAACATCTAGGCTTCGAATTGCTTTGGCCCAACACAGCCTATTCTTTTTCATTTTCTCATTTAATTTGTTTTCCTTTTCTTTTCCCTTTTTTTTCTTTTCAAAAATTAAAACTAAAATCCTAAATTAAATTATAAAACCAAACTAGCTTACCCAAAATAACAAATAATCCTAAACAATTATTACCACAATTAATAAATTAAAGAAAACTACTCAAAAATCAAAATTAAAGTAAAAGTGCAAGTTAAACTATTTTTTTGATTTTATTTTTTTTAAAAACAACTTAATTACTAAATAACTCTTAAAATAAAAAGTTAAATCCTAAATGCAAATGCAATAATATTTTTGTATTTTTCATCAATTCAACAAAAATAAAAATGCACAGGCAAATGACAATTAAAAGAAAATGCCACAAAAATCTACAAAATTTGTAAATAACGACAATTTAATAATTTTGTTTTGAATTTGTGGGAGTAATTCATATATGGCAAAAATCACGTGCTCACAGTTGCCCCCTTTGCTTGGAAACATGAAGAGTTTTTGTGCAAAGATAAAGTGAGTGGATACGAGCAATTTTTGCACGTTTGAATACTCAGTGGAAGCATTTTTGAAAGATTTGACCGCACCATGCTTCCGAGGTTGCATACATGTCCTTGGCTAAAAAGGAATCAGGTCAGTGTAGTTCGTGAAGTTTTGGTAGCTGGGACTACCATGAAGCTGTGATTTCACTGTTGATGCTGCTGCTGCTGCTACTGCTTACTGAACCCCTTATTACACCATGACAAAATAAAAAGAAGCTAGACTAAACTATGATCTATGAATTACAAAAGCCCTATCTATATCTTCAAACTTGATCTTGTGATTCTTGTTACCTTATTGACTTGTATTCTCCCGGTGAAGTCCCTTTGTTGGCGACTTGAATTGTAATCTGAGATGTTTTCCCTTTCTCCAGATGGACGCCTGATTACTGAACTCGAATTGTACTTTCAGATGCTTTCCCTTTCTCCAGGTGGATGCCTGACTGCTGAACTTGAATTATATTCTCGTGCTCTCTAGGTGGGCTCCTAACTGCTGAACTTGAATTGTATTCCCGTGCTCTCCAGGTGGGCGCCTGATGCTGAACTTGAATGCATTCCCATGCTCTCCAGGTGGGCGCCTGATTGCTAAAACTTGAACTATATTCCCTTATTCTCCAGGTTGGCTCCTGATTTAAAAAATAGACAAAAACAAAGAAACATTTCTGCCCCAGCTTGGTAGTTGGGAAAATATGTAAGTATAAACTGAATCATGTTACCAAATATCAATATGAACTTGAAAGCTGAAACTTGAAGTGTACTCCCTTGCTCTCCAGGTGGGCGCCGGATTGTTGAAACTTGAATTGTATTCCTTGGCTCTCTAGGTGGACGCCTGACTGCTGAACTTGAATTATATTCCCGTGCTCTCCAGGTGGGCGCCTGATTGCTGAAACTTGAACTGTATTCCCCTGTTCTCCAGGTGGGCTCCTAATTTCAACAAAACAGACATAAATAAAGAAAAATTACTGCCCCAGCTTGGTATCTGGGCACATATGTGAGTATAAACTGAATCATGTTACCAAATGTCAATAAGAACTTGAAAGCTGAAACTTAAAATATACTCCCTTGCTCTTCAGGTGGGCGCCTGATTGCTGAAACTTGAATTGTATTCCCTTGCTCTCCAGGTGGATGCTTGACTGCTGAACTTGAATTATATTCTCGTGCTCTCCAAGTGGGCGCCTGATTGCTGAAACTTGAACTGTATTCCGTAGTTCTCCAGGTGGGCTCCTGATTTCAACAAAATAAACAAAAACACAGAAAAATTACCGCCCTAGCTTGGTAGCTGGGCACATATGTGAGTATAAACTGAATCATGTTACCAAATATCAATAAGAACTTGAAAGTTGAAACTTGAACTGTACTCCCTTGCTCTCCAAGTGGGAGCCTGATTGCTGAAACTTGAATTGTATTCTCTTGCTCTCCAGGTGGATGCTTGACTGCTGAACTTGAATTATATTCTCGTGCTCTCCAAGTGGGCGCCTGATTGCTGAAACTTGAGCTGTATTCCGTAGTTCTCCAGGTGGGCTCCTGATTTCAACAAAATAAACAAAAACACAGAAAAATTACCGCCCTAGCTTGGTAGCTGGGCACATATGTGAGTATAAACTGAATCATGTTACCAAATATCAATAAGAACTTGAAAGTTGAAACTTGAACTGTACTCCCTTGCTCTCCAAGTGGGCGCCTGATTGCTGAAACTTGAATTGTATTCTCTTGCTCTCCAGGTGGGCTCCTGATTGCTGAAACTTGCATTGTATTCCCTTGCTCTCCAGGTGGGCGCCTGATTGCTAAAACTTGAACTGTATTCCCTTGTTCTCCAGGTGGGCTCCTGATTGCTGAACTTGAATTACTTCTCCCTGTTCTCCAAGTGGGTACCTGATTTCAACAAAAATAGCCAAAACAAAGAAAATATTTGTCACAACTCGGATTTCCCACCTTCGGGAGTCGTGATGGCACCTACTATTAGGAGCTAGGCAAGCCAATTATTTATTACCTCTTTTAGCAAACATCAACAATTTTATAAAAATGAAGCATGTAATAATAAAAGCGAAAGTCTCAAATATAAACAACTAAAAGAAATGCGGAAGTTACAATACAAAACTCTACCCAAGATTGGTTTCCCAACACTCACGAACTTCTAAGATTTACTAAATACAATAGACTGAAAGAAATCATAATCTGTTTGTTTCGGTACAAGGATAACAAACTGAAATAAAGATAGAGGAGACTCCAGGCCCGCGGATGTCAGCAAGGCTACCTCAGTGTCTCTGGATTGAAGGTCTACTCCCAATCTACTGCTGCCGTCGAAAAGCTGCTCCAACACCGTGATCTGTGCAAAAGAGCATAGAAGTGTAGCATCAGCACAACCGACCACATGTGCTGGTAAGTGCCTAGCCTAACCCCGGCGAAGTAGTGACGAGGCTAGACTGGGCATCACATAAACCTATGCAGATATATATATGAGTACAACGGGAAAATAGCAAGAACATAACAATTTAAACTAGGGAGGAGAGCATGCTTCAGGGGTATCAGTTAGAAACACATATCAAGAATAATGGTAAGTACATCTACAATTTAACTTCTAACAATAATGAATATACAAGACAATTTTCCTATTCAACTCATCTCGTTGCAGGCGTGCAACCCGATCCTATTTCTCAATATCTAGTGGTAGGCGTACCACCCGCTCCCATTTCAGTATATATCATATGTGGTAGGCGTACCACTCGCCCCCATCTCAATATATCATGTGTGGTAGGCGTACCGCTAGCTCCCATTTCAACATATCAAGTGTGGTAGGTGTACCACTCACTCCCATTTCAACATATCAAGTGTGGTAGGCGTACCACTCTCTCCCATTTCAACATATCATGTGTGGTAGGCGTACCACTCGATCCCATATCAATCCAACACAGTATCACAAAGAAAATCCCGGCAAGGGAACAAGATAATATAATGTTTTCCTGGTAAGGGAACTAGAATTATCAAATCAACTATCCTGGAAAGGGAGGTCCAACTATAACCAAACTTATTCAATTTCTACTTAACACAATTAATACCAAGCTCAGTCATAACAATTACTTGCTCGGGTTTAAATATCTTCAACCAAGTTCTCATAAGAATCATTTAAGAATACAACAACTTAGCAATTTAAGACTCAGGGTCGTTCTAGACACCAATGTATAGATACTCGTCACCATGCCTATACATCGTACTCGATCAATTAGCAAGTAGCAAACAAGACTCAACTCCTATTCCCTCAAGCTAGGGTTAAATCAAACACTTACCTCAACTTCTACGGCCAAATAAATCCATAACGATCGCTTTCCCTTTTGAATTAGGCTCCAACCCAATCAAATCTATACAATAAAGACTTCATAATATCAATAGAGGCTAAACAAATCAAACCCAATGCCTACATATAGGTTTCCAAGCTTTCTTTCCAAAAATTCCAAAATCGTCCCCGGGCCCGCTTGGTCAAAACACGAACCAAAGTCAAATCCCCCATTCACCCACGAGCCCGAATATATAATTTGTTTTCAAATTCGACCCCAAAACGAGGTCTAAATCAAAGAAAATTGAAAAGCCCTAATTCTACCCAATTCCCCCAATTTCCACCCTAATCTATGTGATTTAAGCTTAGAATTTCAGTAATTAATGAAGGAAAATGAAGGAAATAAGTGGGGACTTACTAACCCAAGTGGTCTTGAAGAATGGGGGCTTCAATGGACTCCTAGAAGCTTGGGGAAAAAGAGAGCTCGTGAGAATTAGAGTTAAACCCGTAG
Organism: Nicotiana glauca; assembly: GCA_026770625.1. NCBI lineage: Eukaryota > Viridiplantae > Streptophyta > Magnoliopsida > Solanales > Solanaceae > Nicotiana > Nicotiana glauca. The sequence continues at coordinate 52,151 of MU697988.1, forward strand.
CTACTGTTTTGAACATTTTAAAAAAATCACTGGGCGGAATTACTCTATGCGTTCGCGAGATAAGGGTCGCATTCCCAAAGAAGAGAAGCTGGCAGGTATCGCGTTCGCGGAAGGTAAGTCGCGATCGCATAGAAGGAAAGGGCTGGGGTCTAGGGTTTTGTTATAAGCGAACGCGTTGAGGAAGGCTGCAGAGCTATGCGTTCGCGAACAGCTCAATGCGAACGCGAAGAGGAACCTACTGGGGTCCTGAATTTGGCTTACGCGATCATGATGATAGGGATGCGAACGCGAAGTAGGGTGGACTCTGAAGCTATGCGAACGTGAAGGGGTCATTGAGAATGCGATGAAGAAATCTATTGTTCACCTGTAGCAAATTTTTTTCTCCAATTCCACTAAGTTCAAAACCGGCCCGAACACCTCCGAAAACACTCTCGAGCCCTCGGGGCTCCTAACAAAACACACAAACTTACTCAACGACATCCTACAAACTTAATCGTGCGATCAAATCTCCAAAATAAGATCAAAATCAATGAATCAAACTTCAAAATCATCACTTTTTCATGAAACTTCATAAAGTTTCATTTTTAGAGATTTAGGTCCGAAACACGTCAAATGACGTCCAATTTCAACCAAATTTCACAGAAATGTCTTAAATCACATATAAGATTGTCACACCCTAAATTTGAGGGAGATGATTGGTGCTCGACCGGGTAGCCCCAATCAAGCGGACCTGGGTGCCTTTCCTACCCCACGTATTACCTCGCATTTTTCATTACTTATTAGCCAAATGAAATAACCATTTACAATTAAATCACCTATTTATTTCAAAACATACACACGGTACATGATTCTTAGCGTGGTTTACATTTTTTACATAGCCCAACATACAAGATACATATCACATAAGTTCATGACCCACATTTTCTGTCTACGGAGCTCTAAACATGAAAAAGGATGATACAGTACTTGCCGGTAACAAGGCTTCGGCTATACCTTATACAAATATCAAAACAAGATCCCAAAATAGAATCGGCATGAGCCACGCAAGGCCCCGAAAGAAAAGGGGCTCACCAATTCAGCTGATGGGAAGTGACGAGGAGCTACGGTCGGTGGACTGGAGTAGCTGCTATGGATCCACCTACAATCATAACACGAATGTAGCACCCCCGGCAAAAGGGAAGTCAGTACAGTTGAATTGTACCGGTATGTATGAACAAACTTTGCTCCAAGTAAACTCAAACCATACACAAATAGGTAACAGTAATAGAAACAACAATCAAATGCACAAGGAAGGAACAATCAAGCCAAACAAGTTTACAATCTCTCCTGTTTCCCCTTCCACATTTCCACATCAATAATTTCACAATTTGCTCATATTTTTATTTCAATAGTGATTTCGATCACTTTCCACCCATATTACCTCGGCCACCCTTATTACCTCGGCCACCCTTATCACCACAACCCACACCTTATAACTTCGTGTTGCAGCGTGCAACCCGATCCCACCGTACAGTTACAATTCATAAACAACACAACAACAATGAACAATTCACAAAGATCAACAACAACACTTCTTAAGAAGTAACAACAACAATTTAAAAGTATTTGCATAACCATCAATACTATTTCCATCATATTCAACAACTCACATGTGTTTTACGTCACAATGATAATTGCCCACAATAAGCCATAGATGTTGCTATCACATTTATTTCAGTTGCAGCATTTACGATTTCCTTCCGTCATTTGTTCATCAGCTCTTACCACATATCACATTCACAATCATACCCATCACACGAATTTCACAATTAATCCATGTAGATATCACATACCAAACATTCGTACACCAAACAAGGTGATTTTACAAAGGTCAAAGTTAGCCATACATACCCGGAGCCGAATTGCCTTTTAACTTCTATTTTCAATTAACCAAATGATCTAGAAACGTCAATCCATTGCACAAATTAATACACATGACTTAGAATTGGGGTTCACAAATTCTACTCAAACTTATTTAGGTTGTCAACCCTTCTTTTGCAAACCTCTATCTCTACCCAGTTTCCCCTTGCTAGGTTTTAGGTTTTAAGAAGGCATGTATGTACAATTTCAACCATTAATGTCAAGAATCAATGGATGAGACTCCCCCTAGATTAAACCTTAAAATCAAGGAAAATTGTTAGGGATTTTACATGCAAGAATGGGGATGAGGGCAATTACTTTGAATTTTCTCGGCCCGGATAGTTTTGAAGAATCAAATTGATGAAGATTGCTTTCTCTCTCAAGAAACCTCCCTTCCCTCTCTCTTATTTTGTTCAGAAGACCATTAAAAATTAGAGGTTGGGGTGTTTTATTAAAAAGGGGTCGGGTTTAAAATTTTAGAAAAATAGAAGCTCGAGCAGGATCTGCGGTCGCACTTTGCGATCGCAGAATCAAAATGCGGTCCACAGATTGGACCACAGAAGTGCCCCAAAACTCTGAGCGTTTCTGCTTGGGTATGCGACGGGAATGCGGTCCGCATTCCTGTTCTGCGATCGCATAATGCACCGCAGAACTGACCTTCACAAATCCTTATGGAATTTATGCGACGATTATGCGGTCTGCATATTGATTATGCGATCGCATAATAGACCGCATTTTCAACATCAATTTCAACTAATTCCCTGATTAACTCTGCGGCAGAAATGCAGTCCGGATACCTAATCTGCGACCGCATTCTAGACCGCATAACGGCAATTTTCTTGAAAATTTTGATTCTTGATTTTTAAGTGCAAAATCAATAAAAAGGGTCTAAACCGCAGCGAAGTACTAGGCTTTGAGCACAAATTTTCACGGGGCCTTATATCCTCCCCCACTTAAAATCATTCGTCGTCGAATGAGGATTTATGAAAATCAGTTGGTTTGAACAACATGATATGCAAGCTCCCAAATTTTCCACAAACTCCCATATTTTAAAAAAAATTCGCAAGAGTTTCCTTTGTAATTTGGATATATCTACCTTTCAGAGAGCAGCCCTCGAAACACATTTACATGCACCATTACACAATTCATGTTATCCCTATAACTTGTATACAATCCATCACCCCTATACTTGCACATATTCAATCACTTGACACACTTTTGCACATAGTTTTATTACTCCAATGAGTCCCATACAATTTAACCACTTCAATTCACTATACACATGCAAATTAATCATTACCAATCTACAATATCATAAGACAATTACTTATCACAAGAGTTCTTACTAAACTTTCATTTACCAAGAAGGGGTTGCATATGACTCAAATAATCACAACACATACAATTTCGGCAGAACTTGAAGAATTACAATAGTAAAGCATTTAGGGGAGAAATGGGGTGTCTTTTCACCAAATGGGACACAATGCCAGTTCGCTTATGGACAAGAGTTCGCACGATCACTACTAGACTTGTTCAAACAAATGGGGATATTTTTCTTTCATCTCATCTTCCGCTTCCCACGTGGCTTCCTCGACTTGTTGATTTCGCCATAACACTTTAACTTAAGCAATTTCCTTATTTCGCAATTTATGGACTTGCCTATCAAGAATAGCAACCGGAATTTCTTCATATGATAACTCTTCAGTAACCTTGATGCCTTCAACTGGCATGATGGTGGACGGATCTCCAACCACTTTCCTTAACATAGACACATGGAATATCGGGTACATTAAGGACATTTTAGGGGGCAACTCTATCCTATAAGCAACTTGCCCGATCCTTTGAATGATCCGATAAGGCCCGACATATCTAGGACTCAGCTTCCCTTTCTTCCCAAATCGCATGACTCCCTTCATAGGAGACACCCTCAAGAATACCCAATCATCTACTTGGAACTCCAATTCTCTTCAACGTACGTCCGCATAGGATTTTTGGCGACTTTGAGTAGTGTTCATCCTTTCCTGAATGACTTTAACTTTTTCCATATCCTGGTGCACGAGATCCGGCCCTATCAATTCTGCTTAACCTACTTTGAACCATCTGATTGGAGACCTACATCTCCTTCCGTACAATGCCTCAAATGGGGCCATCTGGATGGTAGCATGAAAGCTATTATTGTAAGCAAATTCTATAAGGGGCAAGTGATCATCCCAATTACCTTTGAAATCCAAGACACAAGCCTGCAACAAATATTCAAGCGTCTGAATAGTTCGCTCTGCTTGACCATCGATCTGCGGATGGAAAGTCGTGCTGAGATTCACCTGAGTGCCCAAACCTTGCTGAAATTTCTTCCAAAAATTTGATGTGAACTGAGACTCTCGATCCGAAATAATAGAGAGTGGAGTACCATGAAGACTCACTATTTCCATGATGTACAACCGAGCATACTGTTCTGCGGTATCGGTGGACTTGACTGGCAAGAAATGAGCTGATTTGGTGAGTCTATCCACTATCACCCAAATTGAGTCGAACTTACGCTGAGCGCGACGTAATCCCACCACGAAATCCATGTTGATCATCTCCCATTTCCACATTGGTATTTCCATATGCTGGGTTAACCCATCGGGCCGCTGATGCTCAGCTTTTACTTGCTGACAATTTGGACATTTAGATACAAAGTCCGCCACAACCCTCTTCATATCGTTCTACCAATAAATCTCCTTGAGATCGTGATACATTTTCGTAGAACCTGGGTGCACCGAATACCTGGAATGATGAGCCTGCGCCATTACTCTCTCCCGAAGGTTATCCATATCTGGAACACATAGCCTACCCTGACATCGTAACATACCATCATTGCCGCCGAGTGAAATTGCCAAAGTTTTGTTGTTCAGAACTGCCTCTTTAATCTGTGCCAATGCTGGATTAATGAACTGCTTTTCCTTGACTTTCACTACAAGCGACGATTCTGCTCTGTTATGAACCATAATTTCCTCCTCATTTGGGGTCGAAATACAAAACCCAAGACTGGCCAACTGATAAACCTCCTGAGCTAGGAGCCTCTGATCCGCTCCCAAGTGAGCCAAACTACCCATGGATTTCCGATTGAGGGCGTCAGCCACCACATTCGCCTTTCCTGGATGGTACAAGATGTTCATATCATAATCTTTAAGCAATTCTAACCACCGCCGGTGCCTCAATTTTAACTCCTTCTGCTTGAACAAATATTGGAGACTCTTGTGGTCCGAGAACACCTCCATATAGACCCCATAAATATAATGCCGCCATATTGTCAAGGCAAATACAACTGCTGCAAGCTCCAAATCATGTGTCGGGTAATTCTTCTCGTGATTCTTGAGTTGCCTTGAAGCATATGCCATAACCTTCCCATGCTGCATCAATACACACCCTAAACCGACGCTGGAGGCATCACAATAAACCACAAATCCTTCCGTGCCTTTTGGCAAAGCCAATATCGATGCCGAGGTCAACCTTAACTTCAATTCCTAAAAACATTTCTCACAAGCGTCGAACCACTGGAACTTAACTGCTTTCTGCGTCAATTTAGTCAATGGGGAGGCGAGGGTAGAGAATCCCTCCACAAACCTCCAATAGTACCCGGCTAAACCCAAAAAGCTACGAAGCTCCGTCGGGGTCGTGGATCTAGGCCAATCCTTCACCGTTGCAATCTTCTGCTGATCCACCTGAATCCCCTCACTTAAAACAACATGACCCAGAAAAGTGACGGACTCCAACCAAAATTCACATTTTGAAAATTTAGCGTACAACTGGTGCTGATGAAGAGTCTGCAAAACTGCTCTGAGGTGATCGGTATGATCCTCCTTGCTCCGCGAATAAACGAGGATGTCGTCAATGAAAACAATCACAAAGGAGTCTAGAAATGGCTTGAAAACCTGATTCATAAGGTCCATGAAAGCTGTCGGGGCATTGGTTAGCCCAAAAAACCCGATTCATAAGGCGGTCTTAGGAATATCCTGCTCTCTCATCTTCAATTGGTGATACCTGGACCGCAGATCAATTTTGGATAAGAACTTTGCACCTTGCAATTGGTGGAACAAATCATCTATCCGAGGCAAAGGATATTTATTCTTGATGGTGACTTTGTTAAGCTGCCGATAATCAATGCACATCCGAAGGGAGCCATCCTTCTTTCTGACAAAAAGAACCGGAGCACCCCACGACGACACACTCGGTAATATAAACCCCTTCTCTAATAAATCCTTCAGCTGCTCCTTTAACTCTCTTAACTCTGCTGGCGCCATTCTGTATGGTGGAATAGATATTGCCTGAGTATCTGGTAATACATCAATCCCGAAATCAATCTCCCTATCTGGCAGAATCCCTGGAAGCTCATCCGGAAACACTTCAAGAAACTAATTCACAGCTGGCACGAACTCGAGGACAGACACTTCTGAAGTGGTGTCCGCCACCTAGACCAAATGATAGATACACCCCTTCTTAATCATCTTCGAAGCCTTAAGGTAAGAAATAAACCTACCCTTTGGCACCACACCATTTCCTTTCCATTCAATAACCGGCTCGTTAGGGAACTCGAGTCTTATGACTCTCGTTTGGGAGTCAAGTTTGGAAAAGCACGAATAAAGCCAGTCCATCCCTATGATTACATCAAAATCTAACCTTCCAAGCTCAACAACATCGGCCGTGGTAACAGACCACACACCGTGACAACACAATTCCTATAAACTCGCGAGGCTGTAATAGAATCACCAACCAAAGTCGATACTGAGAATGGCTCATGAAGCTGTTTGGGTTCTATCCCAAAACATGAAGCAATGAATGAGGTGACATATGACAAAGAGGACCCCGGATCAATAAGAGCATACCAATCAATGGCCTGAACAGACAAGATACCTGTAACAACATCTGGAGAAGCTTCAGCACTCTGGCGACCACTCAAAGCATAGAATCGGATAGGTCCACCTCTACCATGAGCTCCACCCCTAAATGCTCCACACCCTGCTGGAGTTGGAGGATGCACGGATGATGTAGCAACCGAAGAACTGGATGACTGGGCAGATCCCCTACACATACCCTGACTGGACGCACGACAGTCCCGCTGGATGTGACCTCTCACCCCGCACCTATAACATATTGGGATATCCAAATAGCAAGTCTTTGTATAGAATCTCCCACACTTGGGACATGTAGTTCCCCCTGGTGCTAAGACCTCACTCCTGGACGACCAGATTGACGGGACCTCCTACTGTCTGAACCTGGTCTCGATTGACTGCTCTGCTGATAACTGTGCACAGATGGTGGTGCACTCGCTGAGGACTGAGCATATGACTGGGATGGCCCTAATGACTCTCTCCCCGAAACTGGTCTCCCTGAGTGACCCATTGATCGGGCCCTGCTGCTACTCTCCCTTTCTGCCCGTATCTTCAGCTTCCTAACCTCTATGGCCTGAGCGAATCCTACAATCTTTCCATAATTCATATTTGTTTGTAAGGCCGCTGTAGCAGCCTCATTCACCACCAAAGGACTAAGACCCTGAACGAAACGTCGAACTCGAGCATCCATGGTCGACACTAACTGAGGAGCATACTTGGACAACCTCACAAACTCCATGTGGTACTCCCAAACACTCATACTGCCCTGCTTGAGAACCTTGAACTCAGTGGCACAAGCTGCCATTGTCTCGGCAGGCAAGAAGTGGTCCATAAAGGCATCTACAAACTCATCCCATCTAGCCGGAGGTCTTCCCTCCTCATGGGAATCCTCCCATATCTCGAACCACGAACGCGCTGCTCCTCTCAACCTGAATAAAGCCAACTCAACTCCCTCTGTCTCTGTAGACTTCATTACTCAAAGGTTCTTATACATCTCATCAAGGAAATCCTGTGGATCATCCTCTGGGTCTATGCCTGTGAATTCTGGAGGGGCCAATCGCAAAAACTGGTGGACTCTGGAGCTTGCAAAATTTCCCTATCCGCTGGAGGACACAGATGCATCATGAGATCTCTGGGCCTGGGCGACCACTAACTGGTCAACATACGGATGGATCCTCTAAGGTCCCCATCAAAAACCCCGTGACCAAAAGCTGGAATAGTATCAGGATTTGGAATATTGGCGGGAGGGATGGTGGCACCCTCTGCGCAGCTGGAACAGGAATGCTTGGATCTTGAATAGATGGGCCGGTCAGATTCAAGGCCGGGGAGTCACTCTCACCCACGACATCAGGTACATAATTCACGTCCACACTTGGGGTGGCGTCATCCCCAAGGCCGAGTCTAGCTTTCTTCTTAGGTGCCATCTCTGAAAATTTCGGAACAAAGCATGAGTTAGACGTAAATAATTCCACTTTTCACTTCACCGCACGATATGGAATTACAAAGAAGAGGATAGTCTCCTAAATGCCCGTGTAGCCCCCTACTTATAGATGTGGTCGACAACACACCGATAAAAAGGGCTCTACTAGGCACGGTTTCGAGACATCCTAGTACTCTTTTAAAACCTGGCTCTGATACCAAGTTTGTCACGTCCCAAATTTGAGGGACATGACCGGCGCTCGACCGGGTAGCCCCAGTCAAGCGGACCAGGGTGCCTTTCCTACCCCACGTGTTACCCCACATTTTTCATTACTTATTAGCCAAATGAAATAACAATTTACAATTAAAACACCTATTTATTTCAAAACATACACACGGTACATGAATCTTAAAGTGGTTTACATTTTTTACATAGCCCAACATACAAGATATATATCACATAAGTTCATAACCCACATTTTCTGTCTACGGAGCCTCTAAACATGAAAAAGGATGATACATTACTTGCCAGTAACAAGGCTTCGGCTATACCTTATACAAATATCAAAACAAGATCCCAAAACACAAGCGGCATAAGCCACGCAGGGCCCCGAAAGGAAAGGGGCTCACCAATTCAGCTGACGGAAAGTGATGAGGAGCTACGGTCGGTGGACTGGAGTACCTGCTATGGATGCACCTACAATCATAACACGAATGTAGCGCCCCCGGCAAAAGGGACGTCAGTACACTTTAATTATACTAGTATGTATGAACAAACTTTGCTCCAAGTAAACTCAAATCATACACAAGTAGGTAACAGTAATAGAAACAACAATCAAATGCACAAAGAAGGAACAATCAAGCCAAAGAAGTTTACAATCTCTCCTGTTTCCCCTTCCACATTTACACATCAATAATTTCACAATTTGCTCATATTTTTATTTCAACAGTGATTTCGATCACTTTCCACCCTTATTACCTCGGCTACCTTTATTACCTTGGCCACCCTTATCACCACAACCCACACCTTATAACTTCGTGTTGCGGCGCGCAACCCGATCCCACCATACAATTACAATTCACAAACAACACAACAACAATGAACAATTCACAAAGATCAACAACAACACTTCTTAAGAAGTAACAACAACAATTTACAAGTATTTCCATAACCATCAATACTATTTCCATAATATTCAACAACTCACATGTGTTTTACGTCACAACGATAATTGCCCATAATAACCCATAGATGTTGCTATCACAGTTATTCCAGTTGCATCATTTACGATTTCCTTCCGTCATTTGTTCCTCAGCTCTTACCATATATCACATTCACAATCATACCCATCACAAGAATTTCACAATTAATCCACATAGATATCACATACCAAACATTCGTACACCAACCAAGGCGATTTTACAAAGGTCAAAGTTAGCCATACATACCTGGAGCCAAATTCCCTTTTAGCTTCTATTTTCAATTCACCAAACGATCTAGCAACGTCAATCTAGTGCACAAATTAATACACATAACTTAGAATTGGGGTTCACAAATGCTACTCAAACTTATTTAGGTTATCAACCCTTCTTTTGCAAACCTCTATCTCTACCCAGTTTCCCCTTGCTAGGTTTTAGGTTTTAAGAAGGCATGCATGTACAATTTCAACCATTAATTTCGAGAACCAATGCATCAGACTCCCCCCTTAGTTTAAACCTGAAAATCAAGGAAAAAGGTTAGGGATTTTACCTGCAAGAATGGGGATGAGGGCAATTACTTTGAATTTTCCCGGCTCGGATAGTTTTGAAGAATCAAATTGATGAAGATTGCTTTCTCTCTCAAGAAACTTCCCTTCCCTCTCTCTTATTTTGTTCAGAAGATCATTAAAAATGAGGGGTTGGGGTATTTTATTAAAAAAGGGTCGGGTTTAAAAGTTTAGAAAAATATAAGCTCGAGCAGGATATGCGGTCGCACTTTGCGGTCGCAGAATCGAAATGCGGTCCGCAGATTGGACCGCAGAAGTGCCCCAAAACTCTGAGCGTTTCTGCTTGGGTATGCGACGGGAATGCAGTCCGCATTCTTGTTATGTGGTCGCATAATGCAACGCAGAACTGACCTTCACAAATCCTTGAGGAAGTTTTGCGATGATTATGCGGTCCGCATATTGATTATGGGATCGCATAACAGACCGCATTTTCAACATCAATTTCGACTAATTCCCTGATTAACTCTGGGGTAGAAATGCAGTCCGCATACCTGATCTGTGACCGCATTCTGGACCGCATAATGGCAATTTTCTGGAACTCGACACTACGAAGTACTAGGATTTGAGCACAAATTTTCATGGGGCCTTACGAAGACCTGTACCGGGCGCCGGAACAAAAATACGGGCCCGATACTCGCACGTTCTGATCCATTTTCATTTCAAATTTCCACTTTAATTCCAAAAAAAACATTTCACAAAAAAATTCATTTCCTAGGCTCTAGATCTCAGAATTCGATTCCGGGCATATGCCCGAGTCCTATATTTTTCTACGGACCCTCCGAGACCGTCAAATCATGGGTCCGGGTCCATTTACCAAAAAATTTGATCAAAGTCAAATATATCCATCTTAATATATAAATTTATCATTTTCACACAGAATTCATATTTAAGCTTTCCGGCTATGCGCCTGGACTGCGCACGCAAATCGAGGCAACCCCAAATGAGGTCTTTGACGCCTCAAAAGCACAAAAAGAGTAGGGAATCAAGTGATGACTCCTTTGGGTCGTCACGTTCTCCACCTCTAAAACAACCGGTCATCCTCGAACGAACAAAAGAAAGAAGTACTTGAGTCGGGAAATAGATGAGGATAACGGCTCCGCATATCAGACTCAGACTCCCAGGTCAATGCCTCAGGGAGCTGACCTCTCCACTGAAAACGAACAGCAGGAAAACTCTTGGATCTCAACTGACGAACCTGCCAGTCCAGAATATCTACCAGCTCCTCCTTATAAGATAAATCCTTGTCCAACTGGACAATGCTGAAATCTAACACGTGGGCTGGATCGCCGTGATACATCCGAAGCATGGATATGTGAAAAACTGGATGCACGACTGATAAGCTAGGCGGCAATGCAAGTCTGTAAGCCACCTCTCCCACTTGATCAAGGATATTAAATGGCCCAATGAACCTAGGGCTAAGATTGCCCTTCTTCCCAAATCTCATCACGCCCTTCATAGGCGACACTCGGAGCAAGACCCGCTAACCAACCATGAAAGCTACTTTTCGAACCTTATGATCTGCATAACTCTTTTGCTGCAACTGAGCTGAACGAAGCCTGTCCTGAGTGATCTTGACCTTGCCCAAGGCCTCCTGAATCAAATCCGTACCTATCAATCGAGCCTCTCCCGGCTCAAACCACCCAATAGGAGACCGACACCACCTACCATATAAAGCCTCTTAAGGAGCCATCTGGATGCTCGACTGGTAGATTTTGTTGTAGGCAAACTCCGCTAAAGGCAAGAATTGATCCCACAAACCTCCAAAGTCGATAACACAAGCCCGAAACATATCCTCTAAAATCTGAATAGTCCGTTCGGACTGACTGTCCATCTGAGGATGAAACGATGTGCTCAACTCAACCAGTGTGCCCAACTCTCGCTGAACTGCACCCTAGAAGCGCGAGGTAAACTGTGTACCCCGGTCCGAAATGATAGATACCGGCACACCACGAAGGAGAACAATCTCCCGGATATAAATCTCAGCTAAACTCTTGGATGAATAGGAGACTCGCACCAGAATGAAATGTGCTGACTTGGTCAGCCTATCAACAATAACCCATATCGTAACGAACTTCTTCAGAGTCAACAGAAGTCCGGTAATGAAGTCCATAGTGATCCTCTCCTACTTCCACTCGGGAAGCTCAATCCTCTGAAATAAACTACCAGGCCTCTGATGCTCGTACTTAACCTGCTAACAGTTCAAATAACGAGCCACATATGCAATAATATCCTTGTTCATCCTACGCCATCAATAATGCTACCGCAAGTCCTGATACATCTTTGTGGCGCCCGGATGAATAGAGTACCGGGAGCTGTGGGCCTTCTCTAAGATCAACTCTCGAAGTCCATCCACATTGGGCATGCAAACTCGCCCCTAAAATCTGAAAACTCCATCCGCATCTAAGGTAACCTGCTGGGCACCTCCATGCTGCACCGTGTCTCTAAGGACACACAAATAAGGATCATCAAACTGCCGATCACGGATACGCTCCAATAATGAAGAACGAGCGATCGTGCAAGCCAACACACGAATGGGCTCAGAAATATCCAGTCTCACGAACTGATTGGCTAAAGCTTGAACATCCAAAGCAAGCGGCCTTTGACTGACTGGGATATAAGCAAGACTGCCCATACTGGCTGACTTCCTACTCAGAGCATCAGCCACTACATTGGCCTTACCTAGATGGTACAAAATGGTGACATCATAATCTTTCAACAACTCCAACCACTTCCTCTAACTCAAATTCAACTCCTTCTGCTTGAACAAGTACTGAAGACACTTGTGGCCAGTGAACATCTCACATGCCACGCCATAAAAATAGTGTCTCTAAATCTTCAAGGCGTGAACAATAGCTGCCAACTCTAAATCATGCACTAGATAATTCTTCTCATGAATCTTCAACTGCCTCGAAGCATAGGCAATAACCTTGCCATCCTGCATCAACACTACACCAAGCCTAACATGGGAAGCATCACAATAAACTGTATAAGACCCTGATCCCGTGGGCAAAACCAACACCGGTGTTGTAGTCAGAGCTGTCTTGAGCTTTCGAAAGCTCGCCTCACACTCATCCGACCATCTAAACTGGGCACCCTTCTGGGTCAATCTAGTCATCGGGGCTGCAATAGATGAAAATCTCTCCACAAACCGTCGATAGTAGCCTGCCAACCCTAAGAAACTCCGAATCTCCCTAGCTGATGCTGATCTAGGCTAGTTCTTGACTGCCTCAATCTTCTTCGGGTCCACCTGAATACCCTCTACTGATAAAACATGACCCAGAAATGCTACTGAACTTATACAGAACTCACACTTGGAGAACTTGGCATATAACTGACTATCCCTCAGAGTCTATAGAACCACTCTAAGGTGTTGCTCGTGCTCCTCCTGGTTGGGGGAGTACACCAAAATATCATCAATAAAAACTATCACGAACATGTCCAAATATGGCCTGAACACTTGGTTCATCAACTCCATGAATGCTGCTGGGGCATTGGTCAACCCAAATGACATGACCAAAAACTCATAATGCCCATACCGAATACGAAAAGCTGTCTTAGGGACATCGGATGCCCTAATCCTCAACTGATGGTAGCCAGATCGCAAGTCAATCTTGGAGAATACCCTAGCACCCTGAAGCTGGTCGAATAAATCATCAATCCTCGGCAGTGGATACTTGTTCTTAATCGTTACCTTGTTTAACTGCCGGTAATCTATGAACATCCTCATCGATCCGTCCTTTTTCTTGACAAATAATACTGGCGCGCCCCAAGGAGAAACGCTAGGTCTGATAAAACCCTTCTCTAGCAAATCCTGCAACTGGTCCTTTAACTCCTTCAGCTCCAGTGGGACCATGCGATATGGCGGAATAGAAATGGGCTGGGTGTCCGGAGCCAAATCAATACAGAAATAAATGTCACTGTCGGATGGCATACCCGGTAGGTCTGAGGGGAAAACATCTGGAAACTCCCGGACAATAGGCACATCATCTATAGGAGGAACCTCAGCACTGGAATCACGAACAAAGGCCAAATAGGCCAAATACCCCTTCTTGACCATACGTCGAGCCTTCATGTACGAAATGACCATGCGGATAGAATAACCTGGAGTGCCCTTCCACTCTAAATGAGGCATATCGGGCAACGCTAAGGTCACACTCTTGGCATGGCAATCCAAGATGGCGTGGTACGGTGATAACCAGTCCATACCCAAAATGATATCAAAGCCAACCAAATCTAAGAGCAGCAAGTCTACACGGGTCTCAAAACCCTCAATCACTACAACACACGAACGATGGACTCGATCAACCACGATAGATTCACCCACCGGTGTAGACACATATATAAGAATACCCAAAGCATCACTAGGCATGACCAAGCATGGTGCGAAATAAGATGAAACATATGAATATGTAGACCCTAGATCAAATAGTATCGAAGCATCTCGATCACAAACTAGAACCGTACCTGTAATGACTGCATTTGAGGCCTCAGCCTCGGGCCTAGCCTGAAGAGCATAACAATGGGGCTGGCCCCCACTACCCTGAGCTGTGTCCCTAGGTCAATCTGCTGCTAGCTGACCTCCACCTCTGGCGGTCTGAGCTCCACCTCTATGACCTCTACCTCCACCTCTATGACCTCTACCCCCGCCTCTAGATGGCTGGGCGGCCTGTGGAACATCTGGTGCCTAAATCATAGGACGGGGACCTTGCTACTGAGAATTGCTTGAACTCGAAGGCAATACCTAGCAATGTGCCTCGTGTCGCCACAAGTGAAACAAGCCCTCGTTGGACGACCCTAGAAACTCTGAAGCGGCTGCGCACTGATGCGAGCTGACGGTGCACTGAATGGTTGCTGATCAGAATAATGCCCACGGAAACCATGATCACCTGGGGAACCCTGAGAAACCTAGAGGGATGACTGGAAGGGCGTAGAAGGCTGACCCCTATCATAAGAATCCCTTCCTCCAGATGAGGCACCACTGAATTGACATGTGTGACGGTGTCTCTTGTCTACTCTATGACCCCCATGTAGCAGAACTATCTCGATCTTCCAGGCCATATTGGCTGCCTCCTGAAAAGTAATACCACTCCCCGCCTCTCTGGCCATCTGGAGATGAATAGGCTGGATCAAACCATCAATAAATCTCCTCACCTTCTCCCTCTTAGAGGGGAGTATGACAAGAGCATGGCGAGCTAGATCGATAAACCTGGTCTCATACTGAGAGACCGTCATAGAACCCTACTGAAGGCGCTCAAACTACCTCCGATAAGCATCCCTCTGAGTAATGGGGAGAAACTTCTCCAGAAACAACTCTGAAAACTGATCCCAAGTCAAAGACGGCGACCCTGCTGGTCTAGCTAAACATAAATCCCTCCACCAAGTCTTGGCAGATCCAGATAGGCGAAATGCAGCAAAATCAACTCCATTGGACTCAACAATGCCCATGTTCTGAAGAACCTCGTGGCAGCTATATAAGAAATCCTGGGGGTCCTCAGAAGAAGCACCGCTGAATGTAGTAGTGAAGAGCTTGGTGAACCTGTCCAGCTTCCATAAAGCATCTGCGGACATAGCTACGCCATTGCCGGTCTGAGCAACTACCCTCGGCTGAACTGCCATACCTGGCTAAACCACTGGAATCTGAGTCTGGGGAGCTACCTGCTCCGGAGTACATGTAGCAGGAGTCTGAACCCCTCCTCCAGCCTGAGAGGTGGTTGATGCTACTGGAAGCAAACCCGCTCGGGTGACGCTCTCCATAAGGCCTACCAATCTGACCAAAGCATCCTGAAGAACTGGGGTGGCTATAAACCCCTCTGGGACCTAAGCTGGGCGCACCGGAACTGCTACGGCTGGGGCCGGAACCTCCTTGTCAATGCCAACCTGAGGCTCCGCCACTAGTGCTGCTACTCGGGGCTGAGCTCTGCCTGTACCTCGGCCTCTATCACGGCCTCGTCCTCTGCCCCTAACAGAAGCTGCCTGGGGCTCGGATTGCTGATTAGTAGATGAGGAAGCGCGTGTTCTCGCCATCTGTGAAAGAACAGAGTAGAAATTCAATTAGCATTGAGAAACAGAACCACACGACAAGAAAGAACAAATGTAAAACTTTTCCTAACTCTTTAGCCTCTACTAAGTTTGTCCATGAGTTGCGAGACCTATGTAACCTACTGCTCTGATACCAACTTGTCACGACCCGGATTTCCCACCTTCGGGAGTCGTGATGGCGCCTACTATTAGGAGTTAGGAAAGACAATTATTTATTACCTCTTATAGCGAACATCAACAATTTTATAAAAATGAAGCATGTAATAATATAAGCGGAAGTCTCAAATATAAATAACTGAAAGAAATACGGAAGTTCCAATACAAAACTCTACCCAAGATTGGTTTCGCAACACTCACGAACTTCTAAGATTTACTAAATACAATAAACTGAAAGAAATCATAATCTGTTTGTTTTGGTACAAGGATAACAAACTGAAATAAAGATAGAGGAGACTCTTGGCTCGTGGACGTCAGCAAGGCTACCTCGGTGTCTCTGGATTGAAGGTCTACTCTCAATCTACTACTGTTGTCCAAAAGCTGTTCCAACACCGTGATCTGTGCAAAAAAGCACAGAAGTATAGCATCAACACAACCGACCCCATGTGTTGGTAAGTGCCTAGCCTAACCCCGGCGAAGTAGTGACGAGGCTAGACTGGGCATCACATAAACCTGTGCAGATATATATATGAGTACAATGGGAAAATAGCAAAAACATAACAATTTAAACTAGAGAGGGGAACATGCTTCAGGGGTATCAGTTAGAAACATATATCAGGAATAATGGTAAGTACATCTACAATTTAACTTCTAACAATAATGAATAGACAAGACAACTTTCCTGTTCAACTCATCTCGTTACAGGCGTGCAACCCGATCCCATTTCTCAATATCTCGTGGTAGGCGTACCACCCGCTCCCATTTCAGTATATATCATATGTGATAGGCATACCACTCGCTCCCATCTCAATATATCATGTGTGGTAGGCGTACCACTCACTCCCATTTCAACATATCAAGTGTGGTAGGCGTACCACTCGCTCCCATTTCAACATATCAAGTGTGGTAGGCGTACCACTTGCTCCCATTTCAACATATCAAGTGTGATTGGCGTACCACTTGCTCCCATTTCAACATATCAAGTGTGGTAGGCATACCACTCGATCCCATATCAATCCAACACAGCATCACAAAGAAAATCCCGGCAAGGGAATAAGATAGTATAATGTTTTCCCGGCAAGGGAACTAGAGTTATCAAATCAACTATCCCGGTAAGGGAGGTCCAACTATAACCAAACTTATTCAATTTCTACTTAAAACAATTAATACCAATGCTCAGTCATAACTACTACTTTCTCGAATTTAAAGATCTTCAACCAAGTTCTCATAAGCATCATTTAAGAATACAACAACTTAGCAATTTAAGACTCACAGTCGTGCTAGACACAAATGTATAGATACTCGTCACCATGCCTATACATCGTACTCGATCAATTAGCATGTAGAAAAAAAGACTCAACTCATATTCCCTCAAGCTAGGGTTAAACCAAACACTTACCTCAACTTCTACTGCCAAATCAATCCACAACGATCGCTTTCCCTTTCGAATTCGGCTCCAACCCAATCATATCTATATAATAAGGACTTCATAATATCAATATAGGCTAAACAAATCAAACCCAATGCCTACATATAGGTTTCCAAGCTTTCTTTCAAAAAATTCCAAAATCGCCCCCGGGCTCGCTTGGTCAAAACACGTGGTCCGGACCAAAGTCAAATACCCCATTCACCCACGAGTCCAAATATATAATTTGTTTTCAAATTCGACCTCAAAACGAGGTCTAAATCAAAGAAAATTGAAAAACCCTAATTTTACCCAATTTCCACCCTAATCTATGAGCTTAGAATTTCAGTAATTAATGAAGGAAATAAGTGGGGACTTACTAACCCAAGTGGTCTTGAAGAATGGGGGCTTCAATGGACTAGTATAAGCTTGGGGAAGAAGAGAGCTCGTGAGAATTAGAGTTAAACCCGTAGCTACTATTTTGAACATTTTAAAAATAATCACTAGGCGGAATTACTCTATGCGTTCGCGATATAAGGGTCGCGTTCGCGAAGAAGAGAAGCTTGCAAGCATCGCGTTCGCGGAAGGTAAGTCGCGATCGCATAGAAGGAAAGGGCTGGGGTCCAGGGTTTTGTTATATGCGAACGTGTGAATGGCCACGCGAACGCGTTGAGGAAGGCTGCAGAGCTATGCGTTCGCGAACAGCTCACTGCAAATACGAAGAGGAACCTACTGGGGTCCTGAATTTGGCTTACACGATCGCGATGGTAGGGATGAGAACGTGAAGGAGGGCGGACTTTGAATCTATGCGAACGCGAAGGGGTCATTGCGAACGCGATAAAGAATTCTACTGTTCACCTGTAGCAGATTTTTTTCTGCAATTACACTAAGTTTAAAACCGCCCCGAACACCTCCGACAACACTCCCGAGCCCTCGGGGCTCCTAACCAAACACACATACTAACTCAACGAGATCCTTCGAACTTAACCGTGTAATCAAATCGCCAAAATAACATCAAAATCAATGAATCAAACTTCAAAATCATCACTTTTTCATCAAACTTCATAAACTTTCATTTTTAGAGATTTAGGTCCGAAACACGTCAAATGACGTCCGATTTCAACCAAATTTCACATAAACATCTTAAATCACATATAAGACCTATACGGGCGGCAGAACTAAAATACGGGCCCGATATTCACATGTTCTGATCCATTTTAATTTCAAATTTCCATATTAATTCCAGAAAAATAATTTCACAGAAAAATTCATTTCTCGGGCTCTAGACCTCGAAATTTCCATGCCCGACTCCCATATTTTTCTACGGACCCTCCGGGACCGTCAAATCATGGGTCCGGGTTCGTTTACCAAAAATGTTGACTGAAGTCAAATATATCCATATTAATATCAAAATTTATCATTTTTCACACATAATTCATATTTAAGCTTTCCGGCTACGCGCCCAGACTGTGCACACAAATCGAGGCAACCCCAAATGAGGTCTTTAAGGCCTCGAAAGCACAGAAAGAGTAGGGAAACAAGTGATGACCCCTTTAGGTCGTCACAATTTTCTACCCTAGTTTGTTAGCTGGGCACATATCTGAGTGTTCAACTGACTCATGTTACCAAATTTTCTAATAATTTGAAAGCTAGATCTTGAACTGTACTCCCTTGCTCTCCAAGTGAGCGCCTGATTGTTGAAACATAAATTGTATTCCCTTGCTCTCCAGGTGGGCGCCTGATTTCAACAAAATAGACAAAAACAAAGAAAATTTTCTGCCCTAGTTTGGTAGCTGGGCACATATGTGAGTGTAAAACTGAATCATGTTGCCAAATATCAATAAAAATTTGAAAGCGAAACCCCAATGACATTTTTAAAGCTAGACTATATCTTCTGAAGGTATGACTTCCGCTAAATCTTGTTATCTAATGAAAATCTTTAAAGCTAGGTCTAATTATTCAGGACGGTCCTGAAAACTTCTCATTTAATCCTATCTCAAACATGCAAACTTTGGAACCAACTTATATTCTTTTTGGGGTACATTTATGCTAGATTTTGCTACTCATGATTATTTTGAATTTTAGACTAGGTCCCCTTTCCAGGAGGGTCCTGAGATTTTACGGTCAAACTTGTCTGATGCTCATTTTTCCCCTTATTGAGGGTTTCTCCGAAACAACCGAAACTTTCTGCCCCTGTTTTAATCAAAGAAAAATCTTGTCAGTTTAAAAATGTGGTGGTTAGTTTGTGGCATTCTTGCTGAAAATGGCTTCTCTGCTGTCATACTTTGTTTTGATTGACTTCTTCAAACTGGCCAAAAACCCCCTTTGACTTTCCGACGGACTTTCCACCCAATGGCCTTAGATGACCCCGAGTGTTCTATACACAAACCGTTGTGTTACATCTCTGACCCATCTGTTTGAACCTCTGCATTTCCCACGAAATTACTAAACCATTTCACTGATGAACTTCCACTGACCGTTTATATCCTATTTCACATCATACTATCTCAGCCATGCCCTGACCGCCCTATGCCTTGTGCAACTTTGGAAGTTGGTAGTAAGCTTTGAAATCCTTTCTTATTTGCTTAATCAGAACTGACATTGGAAACATCTTAGAGAAATAAACCCAAAAGAAATTAAATGCAATGACTTTGAAAGTTAAGGACAAGAAAGATCCGAAACTGGAAGACTATCTGAAGGGGAAAAGAAAAGAAAAGACTTATCTGAGTAGAGCAGCTGGCACCAATGATCATGACATGCATTTCGAATTAATCAGCCCGGTCTATTCCACCAATAAACTTTTAGTTGTCGTACTTTATGGCTCGAGACCTTCAAAACCCAATTTCTTCACCATAACCTTGTCCTTGCTCGGCCTGCGGTGCCCTGAAAGGTTTTCACCAACAAACCTCTCTCATTTGTTCATCTCTCAACCCGCTTTCGCCTCAAGGTGCCCGTGAAGGTTTTTACCAATAAGACTCTATCATTTTATTTCTCTTAGCTCCCGTCGCCTTACGGTGCTCGTGAAGGTTTTTACCAATAGACTCTCTCATTTTTTCTTTCTCTCAGCTCATGTCGCCTTACGGTGCCCGTGAGGGTTTTCACCAGTAAGACTCTCTCATTTTTTCATCTTCCTTGTTTGGATCGGAGTGTTGCCCCTGACATGAATCACCTCTACTTGCTCGACTTGGAATCTCTCGAAGACTGATCAGAAGGTCTTTCTTTGGACCGTAACATGGGCTTTTGGATAGGGTTATAAAGAAAGGGTATTAAAGGCTCAAAACAATTCACAATCTGTGCTTCAGCATCACACTCTATTTTTGGATTATTCTCTCAGAATTAGATTGGCTTTTAAAACTTGGCTGAGGATTCCTCATGGATGTCATGTCATTGATACCAGCATCAAAAAGAATTGTACAGAAAGAAAACAAAAATAAAAACTATCAAGAGTGATGGAAAAAGGAAATTGCATTTCATTGAAAATAAACGATAACAGGGTTTGTTCATCAAACAAGCGAAAAGTAAAAATCTGGGTCACATTCCTGGAATGACCCAATTAGAAAGGAAAACAAAGAAAACTACCAAAACTCCCTCCGAGTAGGGAGAGAATCGGCTTCCCAATTGCTAAGCTTCACTTTCGGCCCAACACAATGAACCTCTTCATCACCAGAACCTTCCCCAATTTCTACCGTGTTCACTTCATCAAATAGACTTTGGACTCTCTCAAATCAACTCCTCATCAAAGACAACCACAGGCTTTGGAACTGTTGACACCAGACTCTTCACTGCCCCTGACTTGACAAAAGTCCTGAAGAGGTGTAGGATAGGCCTAGAGGGTCGCTTTCTTTTCCAACTTTGTAGCCTTCTTTACCTCTTCCCCTGCAGGCTTGAACCCCAGACCAAATGTACCCAGATTTTCATGTAGGGATGCTGGATGCACGATACCTTGCAAAAATGCGCCCAAACCTTTACCCGTCACAAAACTATACTTCATCATCTCATTAGCTACCATGCAGATCGAAGGTGATAGCCTTGGCCTTGGAATGCATTTTCCTTCGGGAATTTTTCGACGGACATTGTTTCGAAAGTTTGATAAACCAAAAGTCCTTTATCATCTCTAGCCTCAATAAAAGGAACAGATGTATCTTCATAAAGGGATAAATCCTCCTCGCCACGCACAACTATTTCTTATTTGTCCCACTCAAATTTCACCATTTGATGTAGAGATGATGGCACTGCCTTAGCCGCATGTATCCAATGCCTACCCAATAACAAATTATAAGAGGCAGCCACGTCTAGCACTTGAAATTTCACACTAAAACTAATTGGCCCTATCCCCAATACAAGCATTATATCTCCAACAGAACCTTTTCCTTCCCCATCAAAACCTCGAACACCTACACTGTTCATGAGGATTCTTTCGGTGCCGATCTTCAACTTTTGCAAAGTGGACAGAGGGCAGATATTTGCACTGGATCCATTATCAACCAACACCTTGGTGACAAAATCATTTTCGCATTTCATCGTGATACAAAGAGCTCGATTGTGTTCCGTACCCTCTATAGGGAGCTCATTGTCTGCAAAAGTGGTCCTATTTGCTACAAAGATGCTAGAAATCGTTTCTAATTGATTTACTGTAATCTTATCAGGAACATGTGCCTCATTCAGAATCTTCATTATGGCCCTGCGGTGCTCATCCGAATGTATGAACAAAGATAACAGAGAATTATTAGCTTGAGTTTTCCTTAATTGTTCAACTATGGAATAGTCTTGCACTTTCATCTTTCTCAAGAACTCTTCGGCCTCCTCCTCGGTCACCGATTTCTTCACTGGCATTTGGCTACCCTTGAAGAGCTTGGCCTTCCTTAGTTCTTTGGAGGTAAGACATCCTCTAAAATGAGTCGGTCCTCCGAACTCAACATATTCTTCCTCCACTTATTTTCATTTGTGTGTCATTATTGATCGTTTATAGTTCCCTGGGACATCCTTTGTCTCAACCGTTGGCAACTGAGTCACTGTTTTGATAGCAACAGATGTAATGGGAGACCCTTTCACAACTACGATAGTCTTGCTTTCCATCTCTGGTGTGAGCACGTGATTTTTGCCTCGCGTGAATTACTCCTACATGATTCTTAAAATTGGGATTTTTCCTTTAGTTATTTGATTTTTAGGAATTAATTGTATAATTTTCGTGTTGTTTGCATTTTTGTGTGCATATTTATTTTATATAATTCATAAAAATACAAATATAGTGTATTTGCATTTAGGACCTAATTTTCTACTTTTTAGGATAATTATTTATTTAATATTACAAAAAATGAAAGAAAATAACAAAAACAACTCTTTTAGAATTTTTACTTTTAATTCGAATTCATTACATTTTGCTTTTAATTTGGAAATTAACTAATTTTTGTAATTACTATGAGGGTTAATTAGTTTATATTGTTAAATTAATTTAGTTTTTAAGAGTTAATTTAGTTTTGTTTTAATTTTGGAAAAGAAAAATAAAAGAAGTAATAAAAAGAAAATAAAGAAAGAAGTTTAAATTTGGGCCAAGTCTTCAAATTTCCCAAAGCCCAAACTAAATTCCCCTTTAAACCTGTCCAAAAACCACCTGACCCAGCCCAGAATCCATTTCTTACCCGGTCCAGCCCCCCTTTGTTACCCAAACGACCTCGTTTCTGGTCCGGAAATCCCAGCCCTTGATTTTATGTGATCCAACGGATGAGAACTAGGGTTTCTTTACTATAAGAGTGTACAAAAAAAAACCCTACCCCTTCCTCATCTCCAAACCCTCCCCTGTAACGCCACCGTCCGCCGTCGCCGGAAATTGGCCCACGGCGGCGGTTGGTATCCGATGACCACCAAAATCTCACCAGAACTTCATCTCCTCCCCCTCATACCCATGCCACTACCCCCTCCCCTCGAATCTCGCTGAAAAACGGAAAAATATCTAAACCCTAGAGCGCCGCCATGATTCTCCACCGTCCTCCGGTGGCGGCGCCACCGCCAAACACCACCAAAATAACACCCTGAAGTCCCGTGCCTCCCCTCATTCCAAATACCTCATTCATTCCCTTCGAATTCCAATAGAACCTCTCGAATCTTGATTCAAGGAAAACCCTAGAAATCCCAAAGTCCGAATCAGTGGATCTTACGAAGAGTTTGGATCATAATGGCCTTTATTCGTGTACACACGATTAAGGGCTATTTTGGTCAATAATTTGAAGAAGTCCACAAGAGCTCGTCGAACTAGTTCTTGGCCAGTTTCTATGTATCTTCCTTGTTCATCTCAGTTTTGTTTATGTATCTTTTCTTCTGTGTTTCTATTTCATCCTCTCTTCTCGTTTGTTTTTGATTTTTTGTTTTAGTTTTTAGTTGTCTTGGGCTTCTGTTATGTATGCTTGATTAATTTGGGCCCCCTCTTGATTGGTTAGTACTTCTAAAACTTGGTTAATTAGCAGTAATTTGGTTTAGGACTAATTATGTTAACTCATAAGTGCCAAGATAAATAGTCTGCAAAGAATCAATTTGTTTTTTTTACTGTCAATTAGTTTTGTCAAGGCTTGGGTCAGAGTTTGAATTGGAATTTTTCATTTGAGCTAATTTAGAATCAGTTTTGGGCTCTTTGAGCCATTTGTGACCCAGTTCAAAAATGCCCGGTTGTTTGAGCCCAAGTCTGTTTGGTAGACTAGAGGTAAAAATAGGGCACTTGGGGTTAATTTAGGAAGTTTAGGATAGGAGCATCTTGGGTAACTTATTTAGAAGCTTCTAGTAAGGGTTTTCTATAAATTTTAGGCCTTAGCTTGGGTATCAAGTCAGAAAGTGAGGGATTAATTGGCAAAAAATGAAATTAAGGGGGGGGGGGGGACTACAAGTGCAAAACAAAACTCTCAGGTTGCCCTACTTGTTTGCCTATAAAGACAATTCATTCTTTACTTGCAAGCCAGATTTTAGAAGACTTAAAAGACCTTAGAGATTGTAAGGCCCCGGAAAATTTCGTTAAGTAATCTAGGATTTCGTGGTGCCACATAGACTAATTATTATATTTTATGTGCTATGAACATGGTGGACATCAATTAGACTTGGTAAATATGAGTATAAGTCTTATGGTAAGTGATGTGAGGTCCAAATGGAAGCCTAAGTGTATGCCAAATGGGAAAAATCTCGCAATAGGCTAAAGTTTCAAATGGATTCGCATAAGGATCCATTTTAAACGGTAATATCTAAATATGTATGAGGTTTTATGTGGTGAATAGCATATCAAATGAAAGGTCTTTGATTCTAGTTTCCAACGCTT
>MU697988.1:78196-128498 GCA_026770625.1 Nicotiana glauca
TTGCAACTTGTGTATGGTTTGAGTTTACTTAGGGCAAGGTTTGTTCATACATACCAGTACAATTCAAATATACTGGCATCCCTTTTACCGGGGGCGCTACATTCATGTTATGATTGTAGGTGGATCCATAGCAGGTACTCCAGTCCACCGACCGTAGCTCCTCATCACTTCCCGTCAGCTGATTCTTTGAGCTCCTTTCCTTTCGGGGCCCTATGTAGCTCATTCCACTTCTGTTTTGGGATCTTGATTTGATGTTTGTATAAGGTATAGTTGGAGCCTTCTTGCCGGCATTTCCATATTATTTTTCAATTGTATTTAGAGGCTCCGTAGACAGGTTGTGGGTAGTTTCGGGCATGGGCACTTAAACGATAAATATTGATGTGTGGCAATGATGTATAAAAAAATTGGAATACCTTTATTATGGTGAATGAAGTTGCTAATTGAAATTTTTATTGTTATGTTTATAAAATTTGGTTAATGGAGTCCATATCCTATAAATGGCTATTTCACTTGGTTATTAGGTAATGAGAATGAGGGATAACACGTGGGATAGAAAAGGAACCAGGTCCGCTTGACTAGGGATACCCGATCGGGCGCCGGTCATGTTCCTCGAATTTGGGGCGTGACAGAGATCCAAGAGCTGAAACTACAGAAAAAAGAATTCTAAGAGCTCAAAAAATTCAAAAAAAAATATATGGATAGATTCTGAAGAAGGAAAAATCCATAAAGAGAGATAAATAGAGTTTATTCACTGATCTATTGAAAGTTGTCGTCTCCTTCGATTTCTGAGTTTGTTTTTTCCACTGAAACACTTCTGCTTCATTTGGGGTTTTAAAATGAGTTGAATCTGGTGTTGAGATCAGTTTTGAAGTCAATTCGACTACTGTTTTTTGACTGGGGTTGATCTTGGGGTCTGAACAACATTTCCTAGGTTTTAAATCGATTCCTAGCTCTATTTTCCTGTTGCTGGTTCATATTACATTGCCATTGCTGATCTCGTGTCTCTTAACTCTTTTCATTTCCAGGTACTTTCCTTAGCTCATGATCGAGTCCTGATTGTTAAGCATGTAAAAGATTGGAAGTGTTGTTAAATGGAGACTCTACTTGAAGCTGATTTCCTCTTTTCCTTTGTTGTTTGTATGTTTCATAATTAGACTTCAAGTTATAGATGTTAGCTAGGGTCTTTTCCTTTGAATTTGGGTGTGTAAAAATAACTTGATATGGTATTTTGGATCTGTATTGATAAGTAAACAATGGACTCTATTTGTTCATTTTCATGTCTGATGGATTCGAATATGTTTAATTACAATAACTCAAACTTTTTTGGACTGCTAAATATGTTGATGTGATAATGGCTTTAATTTTTTTAGTTAAAGGGTTTTAATTATGAAGTGGTAATTTCGAGTTTCATATTAATCAGTTATGGACCATGTATTTTGTTTGGACTTTGTTTAAAATCAATTGGTGTCTTTAATGCAGATTTTTATATCTAAGTTGGCTTTTAAAGAAAAATGATAAGTTGTCAGTTTCATTTACATGGGGTTTATTTGAGACCTAAGCCCTCAAGTTTGTATTTCAAGCTAGTTTTGAGACTTGGAAATTGGAACATGGTTTATAGTTAATTGTCAAACTTAGATTTCTTTTGTTTTGTTTTATTCTGTAAAGATTCCACTTGTTAAAATGCTCTATAATTGATTAATGATAAGTAACAAAAATCCAGAGGTGATTTGCACAAGTATTGGCCCATTGATTGGTTTTGTTGGGCTCAGCTGGTTGTGGGCTTGTAGAGACTCGATATTGAGTCCGGGCACATTTGGAGGCTTTGAATTTGGGCTCATTGCTGGGCCCAAGCTTGACAGCCTCCTTCGAGAAGTAATCTGGACCTGCTTTTAAATTGGACTTCATGTTAACCCAATGTTATTTCACCATTTACTGATTCGTAGAGGTTAAAATATTGGGTTTTCATAGATGGAATTGCAATCACTTTAAGCCTTTAGTTAATTAACTAAGTTCCTTCAAATAATTGGGGAGGTGAGCCATAATAGATAATAATAGTTCATGGCCCTCCAAGTTTAGTTTGAATGTCCTTTTAAAATAAAGTCGAGGTGCGCCGCGCCAAATAAAATCACAACTGCATGGCCCTCGTCCAATCATTTCTTTCAAAATACTTAGAACTCGGGACATGCCATTTAGCAAATTTTCATGGCCCCCGCAAAGATAACAATGCGTAGTTGCTTTAGGCGCGTATTTTAATAATATTACCTTCTTAAACTCGGGTGTGCATTTCATGTGACCCAAATCCAAATCCTAAAATATTGAATAAAATGTGTTTCGGATTGCGGGTGCATTTCATGTGATGCGATCCAAAGACATATTTTAGACGACGTTCATTCTTCCTTAAAATTAATTAAAAGCAGTAAATAATTTAAAATTGTACTATAGGTTTGAACATGTATTAAAATCAAATAATAGGCCAATTGTAATAGTTTAAGCGACCGTGCTAGAACCACGGAATCCAGGGGTGCCTAACACCTTCCCCCGGGTTAACAGAATTCCTTAGTTAGAATTTCTAGTTCGCAGACTTCACAAGGAAAGTCTAAATCTTCCTCAATTTGGGATTCAAAATAAACCGGTGACTTGGAACACCAAATAAACTATCCCAAGTGGCGACTCTGATCAATAAATAATCTCATTTCGAATAATGTCACTTAAAGTGGAAAAACTCCCTTATACACTATTCTTTGGGGTGGTATGTAAAAAGGAGGTGTGACAGCTCTGGCGACTCTGCTGGGAATACGAACCCAGAACTTTGTTTCAGGGTTCAAGAATTCGAGCTTGGAATAGCTGTTATGATTAGCTTTATCTGTTATCTGATTTTCCTACATGTTTCATCCTAATGTGCTAAATGCTTTACCACTTTGATAGTTGGTGAATTGTATATAAACTGCTACGAAACCCTTCCTCTCTCAAAGTCTTATACATCGTAGAGAAGGGTGCACTTCGTGTGACTTCTCTTCTGTTTAAAGTCTTATCCCATTTTAGAGCAAACTTCGGACAAGTTTCAAAGACGGTGAAGCTTCTGTATTCCCGGTACGCTGCCCCCTCGGCTCGAGCTGTCCACTTGAGTAAGCCAGGTCTGGAACAATACACCCAGATTTTAAACCTAGTATAACAAAGCCTCATGCCGGATCCCTAGTAGGAACGCTTGTTTGCATCATGTGCATTTGACATTGGAGACTCAACACAGGGGTTGGGTCTGTCTAGGATAGGTGTACCCGAAAAGAAAAGACCATCCTGATGCATCTTACGTGCTACTTGCGCATCTATTTGTTTCGGCTTGCATGTTGACCGGCTTTAGAATAGGGAAAGAAAATTAAAAAACAAAAAAACAAGAGTGAGGTAGGTATTTAGAAAATTCTGAAACTCTGTCGAAATTTTGAAAAAAAAAGAAGAGAAAAAAAAAGTCATTTCAAAATGAGCCAAAATTTCAAGTGCCATGTTTCTCTTGTTCCGTCAAATCTGACCGAACTACGCGGGTCTGATTCTCACCGAATGTGAGATACGTAGGCAAACATCATCGGTTCCGACCCTAATTTTTTTAAAAAAATTCAAAAATGTTTTTCTTTTGTTCCTTCTTTTAAAAATCTTTCCTTAGAAAATTCAAGCATAAAAAAGTAGTTTTTAAACTCAAAAAATGGTTTCCTTCTTTCTAATGTCTTTCATGAAATAAAAAAAAATCAACAAAAATCAAAATCCAAAATACGGGTTTCCTTCATTTTGAAGTATTTTTTTAAAAAAACCAAAATCCAAAAAAAATCAGAAACAAAAATCCAAAAAAAAAATATTCCTTAGATGTCTTTCTTTCATAAATGTAAATAAAAAAAAATTTGAAAATATTTTTTCTTTTCTTTAAAAGTACTTTTGTAAATAAATAAAAGCTCAAAAATCCAAAATATTTTCTTAAAAGCCCATCTTTCGAAAATTAAGAGGTAACTTCCAAAATCCAAAAAAAATATTTTCTTTCTTATTTAGAAAAAGAGAAAACAAATGAAAATTCAAACAAAAATATTTTTCTTTTTACTTTTATAATTCCCAAAGTTCAAAAGCAAATGATTTTTTTTTAGAAGTCTTTCTTTAAAAAAGCAAAACAAAAATCAAAATCAAAATCAAAAATTAAAAAAAATATTTATTTTCTCCTCTTAAAGCATTTCTTTCAAAAATTAAAAAAAAAGAGTTAGCCTATTTGCTTTATTCCTAATCTTCCCCAACTACGCAAGATCTGATTTATGCGGGGTCATGATACTTAGGCAATGCCCATCAGATTTGATCATATCTATAAAAATAAATTGAGTGAAAATATAAACTTGAAAAAAAGAGAGAAAGAAAATTGAGTGAAAAAGATAAAAAGAAAAATAGAAAAACAAAAAGAAAAGGAAAAAAAGAAAAAAAAAGTGACAAAAATGAAGAGCGATAGAAACGAAATGAAAAAAAATATAAACAAAAGTCAAGAGTGATTAGAGAGAAAAAAAAGAAATGAAGAAAAGAGGTACAGAGTGAAAAGGTCTAGTTAAGGCTGGGATGAAACATACAACCGTTCAAACACACAGTAGAAGCGTTTAACTGTTAGGTGCATTGCATTTCAACATGCGATTTCCTATATGTTAAATGTTTCAAAACTAACAAGGTTGTTGGATGTGCAAACTAGCCAGGTTTTGGTGGATGGTTTTGTTGGTTGTCTAGCCTCCCCTCTTTCGCAAAATCCAAAGGCAGAGATGGCCTCCGCAAGCAATCTACCAATCATCAGTCCTATGGATAGCCCAACATCGGCTATTCTGCAGCTAAAATCAGCAGCTGCTGAAAAGAATAGGATGTTACGTCTCCGCACATTGGAAATATGGGACGCCTGGTCTAATGGTAAGGAACTGCCAAGTGCAATCCCTGGGTTCCCTGAGTTGATCTCCAGGTCAGGTGAGGTTACCAATGCCCCTGTGCCCAACTCACTCATCCCACGTGGGAACCCTCTGATGTTGTCCAACGTTTCTAGCACGTCTTATGTGGTTCGCTCCCAGGCGCCAGTTTCCATGGCACCTCCAATAACGGTCTCTGCAGCACCAGTCTGCATCAGTGCACAACTAACTTTGCCACGACCGTATGTTGAGCCTCCAATGTTCACATTTTAGGGTCCACAACTTCAATCAGAAATAGCATATGTGACCCTGTACTCTTTCATTCAACCTTCACGTTATGATCTCTCAGTTGAGCAAGAAAATGTTGTTAAAAATCATGAGCAAGAGGAAATTGCTCGGAAGATAAAAAGCCTAGAACAAAGCCTGAAAAACATGCAAGGTTTGAGTGGCCAAAAAAGTGTCTCATACTCTAACTTCTGTATGTTTCCCCATGTCCACTTGCCAGCTGGCTTCAAGATGCCAAAATTTGAAAAGTACAGCGGGCATGGACACCCGGTTGCTCATCTGAAATGATACTGTAACCAGTTGAGGGGTGCTGGTGGAAAAGAGGAGCTGCTAATGGCCTATTTTGGGGAAAGCCTCACCGGAATCGCTTCTGAGTGGTATACGGATCATGAAATTGCTCATTGGCAGCGTGGTATGATATGGCTCGAGATTTTGTCCGCCATTTCCAGTATAATGTGGACATCACTCCAGATAGGAACACTTCTTCCAATTTGAAAAGGAAAACCGCGAATATGCTGTCAAATGGCGTGAGCAAGCTGCCAGGGTAAAGCCTCCAAAAGACGAAATTGAAATGGTCACGGTTTTTCTACAGGCCCAAGAGGCTGACTACTTCCAGAACATGATGTCTGCTTTGAGTAAGCCATTTGATGAGGCTATCAAAATTGGAGAAAGGTTTGAAAACATTTTAAAAACGGGCCGAATCTTGAGTCATGCTGCCTTTAAGGCCACATCACAGGCTGCTCAGAATAGTTTGGAGGGGTTGATGAACATAAATGGGTTTGAAGAGGGAGATAAGATGGTGTCAAGCTCGAGGGGGCTCGCAGGTCATTCAGCCAATCATATTTGCCTCATATCATCCCACCACACTATTATCCCATTCAAGATGCTGCTTATGCCGTGGCACCGCCTCCCTATGCGGTGACGAACGTGCAACCCTACCCACTACCACAACATTATACACAAAACCGAGCTCCACTTCCCAGAAATGCCCATCCTTACCAAACTCCATATAATCCTCAACCAAATGATCCCCAATACAATCCTCGCTTAAGAGAGCCTTTCAGAAAGAATCAGTTCAACCCCATTAGTGAATCGTATTCAAACTTGTTCCAAAAGCTAATCAAGCTAAATCTATTACAACCGGTAGCCCCGAACTGGCCGAACCCTGAGTCCCGCTTGCACCGAGCTGATGCTATATGTGAATATCACTCTGGAGCAGTGGGACACAATACAGAGGATTGTTGGACCCTCAAAAGGGTAGTTGAAGATTTGATTGAAGCTGGAAGAATCATTTTTCGGGACAAAAAGGCTCCTAACATGATGAACAATCCTCTACCTACTCACACCAATGGGATAGTAGTCTGAATAACTTGTGAAGATAAAAAATTTTATTCGGCACTGAAGGCCATTGCAGCCATTGTGAGCATGTGATTTTTGCCCTATAGGAAAATTACTTCCAAAAATTCAAAATAAAATAGTTTTATGTTGTGTGTGATTTTTGTGCATTGTTGTGTTATTCTTTTGCCTGTGCATGTTTATTTGTTAAATTAATAAAAATACAAAAAATATGTTGCATTTTGCATTTAGGATTTATTAGGAGTAATTAAGTTTGTTTTATAAAGATGAAAAATCATAAAAAATAATGTGCTTTGCGTTTAGGGTCTAGTTGTGTGATTTTATTTTGAATTAGTTTTTAAATTGTGTGATAATTGTTATTAGGAATTAATTAGTATTTTTATGTGGTTTATAATTTAATTTATAACTTTAGCTTTATTAATTAGGAATTAAAAATGGAAATAAAGAGAAAAACGGACTGGGCTGTTTTAATTTGGACCCAAAAACAGGCCCAAAACCTCACCCCTCACCCGGTCCGGACCAGTCCATCTCCAAGACGTCCAAACGACGTCGTTCTATCATGTTTAATCCAAACAGTTGGATCAAACCAATCCAACGGTCCAAGGGTCACCCCTATACTCGTTCACAACCCGGTCCGCCCCGTATCACCCTAAACGACCCCGTTTAGTTTTAAGTGATTCAATCGGGACCGTTGGAGCTCATCATCCAACGGCCCTGATTAATCAAGACTTTTCATATACGAAAAAATCCATTTACCCTACCCTCCCCCCAAAACCAAATCAGACCCCTTCACCCCCTTCGTCTCTAATCTCGGAGACGACCCCAGTAATGCCGCCACAAACCACCGCCCTTCGCCCACCGGAAATTGCCTCATGGCGGTTTCGGTGGCCCAAATGCCCCCATTTTTACACCAGAGATCCCCCTTGACCTTCCCATTCCGAATCCCCACTCCTTTGTCTTCGAATCCCAGCCGATGTTGTCGAATATTCGATAGAAGAATCAGCCCTTAACCCTAATTCATCTAATAGCCACAAACTCACACCCCTTGACCCCTAGACCTCCCTCACCACTAGGACACTTTAGGTTTTCGTCGAATCAAACCAAGATTTGTCGAATATCAATTTTGACTACATGAACCCTAGCGGCGCCACAAAATTCCTTGGTGGCGGCGCCAAACCTAGACGGTCCCAAGGTTACACCCTTTAACCACCTGAGCCTCCCCATTACCACTACCCTAATAGCTTTCTTCGAATCAGCACCAAAGGGTTCGAATCTTCGATCAGAGAATCGACCAGGAAACCTTAACTCTGAGACTAAGAAAAAATCGAAGAAATTGAGGTCGTAGTCGACCTTAGTCGAATGTTCTCAGGCGAGCTTAAGGTTCACTTCGATCTCAAATTAGAATCAGAGGATTGAATTCAAGTTAGAGAACCAAAATTTCGAGTTCCAGTTCATCCGGTGAGTCCCCGTGGTATTTTTCGTCAGAGTTCCACTTGAATGTGTTTCTACCCCTCTACTTCTTTTTCTGTTTGTGCATTTTGTTAGTTTGAACTGATTAACTGGTAATTAATTGTCAATAATGTCTTTTGGCGCAATTAGACCTATATTTTCCCATTCTAAGTTTCGTTTGAAATTAGATAATGTCTGCTCATTTGATGATTGTGCTAAAATCCAAGGAGGATAGTGTTTGTGTGTTGTTTCTCTGATTGTCGTTTGATTTTTAACCAGTTTCATAGGTCCTTGTTTGAGTATGTGACCATCCTTTATCATTGGTTTAATTGCATTCAATTTGATTCTATTGGTATGACGTTGATTCACATTAATGAATTCAATAATCGATTTGAATAACCAAATAGTTCAAACTGTGATTTATCCCTCTTTGAACTTGGGTAATGAGTGGTCTGTCACAGAGATTTTCGGGGGTAATTTGGGATTTAAAAAGGTTTGAAAATGTGTTAGTGTTAGTGGTCTGACAATAAGGGTAATTAGGTACTATTAGATTAATGAATTGTTTAATGAAAAAGTGAATCTCACCTACTTAAGAAGTTGCTAGCACATGGTAGGATCAATTAAAGAGTTGTTTAATCAAAAGTAGATCAATAGTGCAGATAATACCTTGTTTAGCACGTTTAAGAGTTGGAAAGTAAGATAACATGGGGGGGACATTTTCAAAAGTTGAAATAATACAATTGTAAAGAAAAAGAGGGGCTGAAAAGGGGCAGTCTTTGAGGTATATAACTTAGAAGACATTCAGAGCTTAGGGAGGCTGAGAGTGAAGAGAGTTGGGGATATACAATAATAAAGAGGGGATTTACACTCATACATAGAGAAATATACAGAGAACATTCTGAAAAACATAGAGAGAGCTAAACAATCTGGAGAGAACTGAAAAAGAAAACAAAAGTCTACTATTCCATTGGTTTTCTGATTTCATTTTAAGATTTTCTGAAATCTATAATTCATTTAGGGCTAGAGTGATATAATTCTTTCAAAACTGGTTTTGAATCTGTGATTAGAGTTTGATTTTGGGTTTATAAATTGGGTTCAAGTTTGGTTAAAGATTGGTTTGGATTCTGCTGTGATTTATGATGTTCCATTGCTGGATTAGAGTTGGTTGCTGCTGTTGCGCTTCCTCTGCTGAACCTCACATCTTTGCTTTTCCTAATTCTAGGTACTTTCCTAGCTCATAGTCGAGGAACAATTCCTGAACTTGTAACAATTTGAAATGAGCTGAATGAAGGCTAAACTTATATTTATGGTTTTGTTATTTTACTTCCAGTTTTGCTTTCAGTACCAAGATGTAGAGTTATAACTATTGATTAGGTCTCTTTTTATCTGAACTATGTGTAAGAGATTCCTGTAGAGCATTTTATGTATATCGATGAACTGGACTATGGAAATTAGGATATATTTGGATTTCATTGGTTGTTCAATTTTAGTGTTACAAGTTAAATTTGAATCCATGCTATCTGAATGTGAAAGAAAATTGGGAGTAGTTAGATTCCATTATTGACTATAATGTGTGAGATTGATATTTGGGCAGTAGGTTGGTTAGGTTATAGTATTTGAAT
Organism: Nicotiana glauca; assembly: GCA_026770625.1. Classification (NCBI taxonomy): domain Eukaryota; kingdom Viridiplantae; phylum Streptophyta; class Magnoliopsida; order Solanales; family Solanaceae; genus Nicotiana; species Nicotiana glauca. The sequence goes on from MU697988.1 coordinate 87,816, forward strand.
TATGGAAATCATCAATAGTTTGGATCTATGATTGTGTTGATTCTTATCAAGTTTCTTCAAGGTCCCGGGGTCATTTTTTATATACATCAGTTTAAGTTCAAAATTCGGAATATTGTGAAAGCATGAAAAATGATTATAGGATTAGCATGTTTGTTGGTATAAATATATATTCCAGGCTGCCCAAGCACGCTTGTGATTTTGTTCCATCAATAACGTTTTTTGGTTGCTGGGTTGTTGCCTTATACGTTTCTATGGTTATCTATTAGGATAGTTTATAAGATTCTAGGATTAGTTTAAAGACCCATGTTTCATTTATTATGTTAGCTTATATGATTATGTGATTAGTTTAAAGACCCATGTTCCATTTATTATGTTATTCAGGATTTAATTTGCAATCATTTGAAGTATGACTCTCGTATATACTATCTATATAATTTGCTAGCGAGATTCTCAAGGATCAAGAGTCGAATAAGCATAATTTTATTGATTACATCTTTAAGATATACGTTCGTAGAAAAAAATAGGTCATGAATGGTGTTAAGGTAGAAGAATGTATAGCTATGTGTCTCACAATAATCCCAAAGTATTAGGAGCTTATAAACATTCGTAGTCTTTTCTAGTCAAATAACATCCTTTTGGAATAATTCGAGGTGCGCCGCGCCAAATAAAAAAAATGACAATTGCATGGCCCTCATTTTAATTAATTTTATTTTATCCTTAGAAACCGAGACGCGCCATTAAGTGAAATTTCCATGGCCCTCGCAAAGTCGCATCATTTTAATAATTTACCTTCCTAAATTCAGGTGCGCGTTTATGTGACCCAAATCCAAATCTCAACGAAGTCGAAATATATCAACAACCACGGGTGCATTTATGTGAACGTGGTTCGAGATACGTTTTCACGACGTTGCAATTTTTTTTTTAAAATAATAATAATAAAAGCGGTTAAAAGTAAAAATTTGCACATAGGTTAAAAAATGTATAAAAATATGATAAATAAGCCGAATATGATAGTTGAGCGACCGTGCTAGAACTACGGAACTCGGGAATTCCTAACACCTTCTCCCGGATTAACAGAATGCCTTACTCGGATTTCTGGTGCGCAGACTGTTAAATAGAGTCATTCTTTTCCTTGATTCGGGATTAAACCGGTGACTTGGGACACCATAAATCTCCCAAGTGGCGACTCTGAATTAAATAAATAAATCCCATTTCAGTTGTCCTTTAATTGGAAAAACTCCTTTACGCCTTGGGGGCGCAGGTAAAAAGGAGGTGTGACAGCTCTGGTGACTCCGCTGGGGACAAAACCCAGAACCACTAGTTCAGGGTTAGAATTCGAGCTTAGAATAATTGTTGTATTGGCTTTATTTATTATCTGATTTTATTATATGATGGGGCTTAAATGTTCAAAATGATGATTTTTACCGCTTTGATATTGTTGAACTGTATTATAAACTTACCTCTCTCGCACCTCTCTGAGTTTTCTGATAGGTAGTTATGTTGTGTTTGCCTACCAGCATCACAAAACTTCTATCTTGAGATAAAGCCAGTTAGCCTACTAGCTTCTGGTGAAGGATTTAGTCACACATGATTAGGCGGGAGAGCCGTTAGCTAGCCAGTGTTGTTCTACTACAGGTAACGCTTGACGCTTCTCGACTCGGGTTGTTCGCTTGGGTAAGCCAGGTCTAGAACAAACACCCAGGATAAACCTAGTATAACAAAACCTCATGTCGGATCCCTAGTAGGAACGCTTATTTGCATCATGTTGCATTTGACTTAGGAGACTCAACACAGGGGTTGGGTCCGTCTAGGATAAGCGACCTGAAGTGAAAAGACCATCCTGCTGTATCTTGTTTGTTTTATGCATTTATTTGTTTCAGACTTACATGCTGACCGGCTTCTAAAAATTGGAAATACTGGAAAATCTTGAAAAAAAAATAGCAGTGTAAAGAGATAACTACTCATTTTTATAAAACCAATGCCCAAGTAGTGCCAAAACTCTACCGAAATTTTGAGAAAATGAAGAGAAAGAAAAGTGTTTTTTTAGTGTAATTTATTTGAAAAACAAAAGAAAGAGTCGTGTTTCAAAATCTAGTTTATTTTCTTCACCGAACTATGCGGGTCTGATTCTCACCGGATGTGAGATACGTAGGCAAACCTCATCAGTTCCGATCCTAATTTTGAGAAAATCAGAGCAAAAATTTAAAAGAAAAATACTCTTTAGATGTTTTTTTTTTGGTTTTTTTATAGAGTTAAACCCGAGAAAATGGATTTTTTGTATTAATAGTATATTTAATTAAAACCTAACCCAGGGTCTGGATAAACAGGTGCACCATGAGTGGGGAAAGAGGTAAGTCTGAAAAGAGGCCTAGGTCAGAAGGGATACCGGATTTTCTTATTGTTGATCAGACACCGCAATTATTGTGGGATTGGTAGAGAGATTTTAAGGAATATGAGTGAAACTAGATAAAGAAGTACTTGGGACATTTGGTTCACATGATGATAATCAAGCCCAGGAGGGATGTGATCGAAGCTTTGATTCCGCACTAGGATCCTGAAAATAATGTGTTCCATTTTACTGACTGTGAAATGACTCCGACCTTGGAGGAAATCGCCTATTTCCAGGGGTGGGGCTGCAACCTTCACCGTCAAAGGCCCATAGTGCCAAAAAATGTAAATGAGGGTAAATTTCTGAAGCTCCTGAACATAAATTACGGACAATACGAAGGTTTAGGAGGCAAGTGGGTTAATTTGGCATTTCTGTTTCACTTGTACGGCCTAGAATGCAATTTCGAAAGGAATGTGGAAAAATTGAAATCAAAGGAAGACAAGGAAACATGGAAGACACACAGAAGTTTTGCATATATGGTTGCTTTTTTGGGGCGGGTAGTTTTTCCGGAAAGGGAAGGACGCATTGACATCCGCTTGGCAGGTGTAGTTGAGTCTCTGACCTCAAAAGGGGATGATTATACTTTGGTCCCTATGATTCTTTCTTCTATTTTTCGTGCTTTAACTGGATGTAAATTGGGCGAACGAAACTTTGATGGCTGCAACATTTTGCTATATATATGGTTTTTGGAGCATTTTTATCGTCATCCTACGATCTCTAATTTTAGTAAGCGCTGGCCCAATCACACTTGTGATCACCAGAAAAGGGTTGACAAATGTGACTTGCCTGAAGGGATTAACGCCTGGAAAGAACTACTCCTTACTTTGTCTGCCAAACAGATCACATGGAATTACGATTGGTTTTCCTCTAAAGAGGTCATTTGTGAGGCTGCATACCATTCTTAATTGGTACTCATAGGATTGGATGGTGTTCAGCCTTATGCTCCACTTCGAGTAATGCGCCAGCTTGCAAGACGACAGGAGGTTCCACCAGCACGAGACATGAGCAAGTTTTGTTATGATTTTGGTAAAGATCAACCTCATGATGAAGAGGACATTATGAAAATTTGGTATGCAAGTAAAGTTTCGGAGTTGAATGAGATGATAGAAGAACGAGATCGTGGAGAGGTAATCCCTGAATATATTACTTGGTTTCATGATCCTTCGTCGTTTAGAGATAAGCCTGAGGGGTTGAACATGAGGAGAAATGATCAAAGAATTATAGAAAATCTGAAAGAGGAATTGGAGCATGCTCAGATGACCATAGCCAAACAACAAGCCCAGCAGCAAGGCGGAGTTGCTCAGATTCGTTTGAATGTTGAGAAAGATTATCAATCTGCCTTGGGGGTCATGGATAAAGATCTAAAGCAGGCTAAAATGAGGCAGCTCGCTTACAAGAAGAACTGGAAAACACAATTGGTTTAGCTAGAAGAGTTGAGGCGAACAAAAATGCTGAACTACATAAGGTGCAAGAAGATTTGAGTATCATTGAAGAGGATGCGCACCAGTAACAACTAGAGTTTGATCAACAGAAAGAGCAGTTTGAAACAGGTAGGGCCCACTAGATACGCTCAAAGAGTCAGCTTTCTGCACAATTAGAAGAAATAAAAAGGCAGAAGAGGGGTCATCAGCACACGGATTTTGAGGAAGAGCGGCGTCAGTGGATGATTGAGAGGGGTGTGTTAAACTGTCGCATTGAAGAATACGAGGGACGCAAGGCTCGCATGGGGAATGCCCTCAACACTACCCAGATGTGGCTGCATAATTGTCATGTAAATATGGGGCAAGCTAGAGATCAAGTACTTCGGTTGGCAGAAAAAGCAGCATATGTTCATGATCTTCATCGTCGTTTAGACAATGAGGAAGTTGGTCAACATGCACGTGACCTCATTCGACAGTTACCCGCGATGTTTCAGAGTTTGTACGAGACTTTGGGAGGAGAGTGGGGGCCAAGAGATGCAGACCATTGATGATATCAGTCTAAACCAGAAGGCCATCGAAGATCAAATTTTTAGTGTAATCCGTTAGTTCTTAGTTTTATTTTTATTTGTCGCATTCGAGTCTTTTATTCTTATCAAAGTTTATTCCAGTCATATTTATGTCTTTAGAGTCAATTTGTATATATTTCCTTTAAAAAAAATAAAAAAAATAAAAAAATAAAAAAATTTGTGTTATCATCAGAACTACTCACGGTCTGATTCATGCGAGGACATGATATGTAGGCAATCCACATAAGATTCAACCACCAATAAAAAGAAAAAGAAAAAGAAAAAAAAAGAAAAACAAAATAAGAAACAAATAAGGAAAGTTTTGGAAGCACTTAAAGAAGGGGCAAATAAAATAAGCCGTGATGACGCATGCGGTCAGAACAAAGACATGTAGAAATGGTTAAAATTCTTAGGAACATTGCATCCCAACGTGCAAGTGCAATATGTGTTAAACTCTAACGCTAACCAAGTTTGTTGTTTTTCCAGAAGATTTCAAATAGTTAGCTTGTTAGTACGTTCTGGCAGATTACCATTACCACACGAGATCCAAAGGGCCCATTCCGAAAAGCATGTCTGGTTCGGACAAAAGTGTTGAAGAGGAAAAAATGGAAATGCAAACGATGAAGGAAGAAGTAGACATGTTGAGGCAACAGATAGAAGAAATGCATCTAGCCTGGGCTAGAGGGCAACCATTATCGATGCTTCCCAATGCTCCTACTCTCCCACCGGCTCAGACTCCGGAACATCCTCCCCCTGGTCCATCAACGAGCTTCCCAATTCACCAATACTATCAGGGGGAAACTGCCTATAATCCCCAAGCTCCACCACCCAAACATAACCCTCCTCCACCAATTGCTCCTGTTTTCGTGGCACCTCCACCCGCCACGTTGCAAAGATCATCCAGTGAGCCTGTGTTTCAGGCTCATGACAACCAATACTATCCTCCTGAACCCACCTTCAAAGCACCCGAGCCATATACTTACACCCCTCACTTTGAGCTCCCAGCAGAAACTGAGAAGCCATCCAAGAGTTCAGAGCAGGAGGAGGTGCTTCGCAAAGTAAAGAGCCTGGAACAGTCCTTCAAGAACATGCATGGGTTGGGCGGCCAAGTCAGTGTGGCTTACAAAGATCTGTGTCCTTTCCCAGATGTTCAACTGCCGGCGGGTTTCAAGATGCCAAAGTTTGATCTGTACGAGGGTCACAGTGATCCAATGGCATATCTGCGAGGTTTTTGCAGTAAGATGAGAGGGGCCGGTGGGAAAGACGAGCTGCTGATAGCTTATTTTGGTCAGAGTTTAAGCGGGTCTGCGCTGGAATGGTATACAAGGCAGGATCCCAGCAGGTGGTACACCTGGGATGATCTAGCACAATCATTTGCGGGTCATTTCTAATATCATCTTGAGATCGTCCCTGACCATCTCACACTGTTAAAACTTGAGAAGAAGCCTGGAGAGAGCTTTAGGGAATTTGGGTTCCGTTGGAGGGAACAAGCAGCAAGAGTTGACCCTCCTATGAGGGAAGGTGAAATGGTGGACTACTTCTTACAGACTTTGGAGCCAACCTACTTTGGTCACCTGGTGACGTCAGTTGGTAAATCTTTCAAGGATGTAGTAAAAATGGGCAGTATGATTGAAGAGAGACTCAAGTCCAATAAGATATTGAGCTATTCGGCGATCAAGGCCACAACTCAGGCTATCCAGAGCGGCACGAGAGATGCGCTCGGGAAGAAGAAAAGAGAAGAGATCACAACAGTCGAGGCATGTACTTGGTCCAGATTCATAGGTCCTCCCCCTACTACCAACCCAGAGCCCACCATCCAAATTACCCACACCCTCCCTATGGCACTCTACAGGCCTACTACCCACCACAAGAGCCACATTTTTCCGTCCATCACGCCCAAACATATACCCAACCTTCGGCTCGCCCGCAATGGCGTGAGCCAGCTTCCCAAAATACATACCCACCTCCACAAAACACATATCCACCCCCGAGGGCCTACAGAAATCCTTCAGGGCCAGGTTTCTGCGGGATTCAAGCTTTCAGGAATGAGAGGGTGCAGAGGCAGAGAACATTTACTCAACTGGGAGAAACCTATACTACTCTGTTCCACAAATTGAGGCAGTTAGGCCTGTTGAGTCCAGTTGAGCTCAAATTGCCAAATCCCCTTCCCAGAAATCTGGACCATTCAGTAAGCTGTGAATATTGTTCGGGGGCTCCCGGACATGATATTGAGAAATGTTGGAAGTTGAAGACTGTCATGCAAGATCTTATTGACACAAATATGATCGAGGTTCAGGCACCAGAGGCGCATAACATCAATCAGAACCCGTTGTCGGCACACCATGAGGCCCACATGATCGAACTGGTGCACGAAGGAGGGGAGCTCAAGAAACCCTCACAAACAGTAATGATGATCCGTGCCAGCCCAAAAGAAAAGTCGACCAGTGGAAAAGTAGTGGTACAGTTTGAAAAGATAGAGATCAAGCCAGTGGTGGTGTTGGGGAAGAGTTCGTCTGTTGCTGCAAAGAAGCCAGAGCCGGTCAAGGTAGTGCTGCAGGGAGTATCAAGCACACCTGTGGTAGTTGTGAATGGGGTCCACATAGAACCAGTTGTTATCAGGCCAGTAAAGCAGTTGCCGATAATCAGTGAGAAAGCCGTGCCATGGAACAACAGTTAATTGACGGTGATGCATAAAGGAAAGGAAGTTGTGGAAGAAGTATGTGAGGCCCAGGGGTTAACTCGTTCTGGAAGGTGTTTTGCTCCCGCAGAGTTAAGAAGGGCCAATCCTGTAGCAATAAAGAAGCCAGTGACGGAGGAAGAAGCGTAGGAGTTTTTGAAGAAGATGAAGGCACAAGACTACTCCATTGTGGAGCAGTTGAGGAAGACCCCGACACAGATTTCGTTGCTATCCCTGTTGATCCATTCAAGTGATCATTGCCGGGAATTGATGAAGATTCTGAACGAAGCCCATGTTCCGGAAAAGCTCTCTGTGAACCATTTGGAGAAAATAGTGCACAAAATCTTCGAGGTAAACCGAGTGACATTTTCTGACGATGAGTTTCCAGTAGAGGGTACAGAACACAACAAGGCTCTCTATTTGACCGTGAAGTGTGAAGACTCGGTGGTCACTCGAGTACTGATTGATAACGGGTCCAATGCCAATATCTATCCTTTGACCACTCTGAACAAAATGAAGGTTGATGGTGACAGGATTCACAAGAACAACGTTTGCGTTAGAGGATTTGATGGGGGTGGTACTGATACAGTGGGTGACATCGTGCTGGAATTGACCATTGGTCCAGTCGAGTTCACCATGGAATTTCAAGTGATAGACGTAGCAGTATCATATAATCTTCTGTTGGGGCGACCCTGGATCCACGCTGCCAATGCAGTGCCTTCTACACCACACCATATGGTCAAATTCGAGTGGGATAGACAGGAGATCGTGGTGCACGGGGATGACGGTACAAACGCCATGAGTGATGCCATCGTAACCTTCATAGAGACTGATGATGACAAGGGGCCATGGGTTTACCAGGTTTTTGATACGGTCTCAGTAGACAAAATTCCTGAGGGCAAAGACATTCCACTTCCCAGAATAGTAGCTGCAACTTTCATGATAGTCTCGGAGATGCTGAATAATGGGTTTGTTCCAGGCAAAGGCTTGGGGGTTGATCTGCAGGGTATTGTTCAACCGGTTTCTTTACCCAAGAATATGGATACTTTCGGGCTGGGGTTCAAGCCTACATCAGCGGATGTGAGACGCACACGCAAGTTGAAGAAAGGAGTCTGGGTTCTTCCCAAACCGGTTCCGCGTCTATCCAGGTCATTTGTCAGGGCAGGTATCAGAAAGTTGTCGGTCCCAAAAGTTCTCGGACCAGTGATTGGATCAAATAGAGATTTGGATGAAGGCTTTGAAAGATTATTCGCTAAAATCAACATGGTAGAAGTTGGGGAGGGGTCCAGTAAGGCGGATATACAGTTTGTGGGGCCAAAGGCAAAGATCAACAATTGGATGGCTACTCCTCTTCCTATTCGGAGGGAGCCTTGGTAGTGGGCTCTTATTTTCTTTTTTTTGTTTAGCTGGATTATTCCAGGGTTGTAATCCAGTTATCTTTTGTTTTTGTATCTGTCAAAAGTGTGAAACCTTATTATCATGTACTTCAATCAATGAAAGTTTATTCTTTACTCTTTATCTTATTTTAATTCTATTTTCTTTTCTGAACAATTCTCTTTATATTGGTTCTAATGACATGGCATGCACGATGGATTTTCAACCTAGTCTAAAAATCAATCTGATTCCGAAATGGTAGTGCAAGAGGTAGAATATGATGATGAGTCAGAATACGATGAGGATGAAGCCTTCGAGGAAATTAATAAATAGCTAAGCCATTTTGAAGAGAAATCCAAGCCCAACTTAAATGACACAGAAGCCATCAATTTAGGGGATGCGGATGATATCAGGGAAACTAAAATAAGCATCCACATTGAACCAAATATCAGGGAAGAATTAATCAAAACACTTATTGAATTCAAAGACGTTTTTGCATGGTCGTGTGACGAGATGCCGGGTTTAAGCACCGATTTAGTGGTTCAAAAATTGCCCACTGACCCGGCGTGCCCTCCCGTCAAGCAAAAATTGAGGAAGTTCAAAACAGACATGAGTGTGAAGATTAAGGAAGAATAACCAAGCAGTTGAATGCAAAGGTTATTCGGGTCACTCGATATCCTGATTGGTTGGCTAATGTGGTGCCAGTGCCGAAGAAAGATGGGAAGATTAGGGTGTGTGTCGATTATCGCAATCTGAACAAGGCAAGCCCAAAGGATAACTTTCCATTACCCAACATCCATATTTTGATCGATAATTCTGTCGGACATGAGATCGGGTCTTTTGTGGATTGCTATGCTGGGTATCATCAGATTCTGATGGACGAGGAAGATGCAGAAAATACGGCTTTCATTACGCCGAGGCGAACTTATTGCTATCGGGTAATGCCATTTGGTTTGAAGAACGCTGGGGCAACATACATGAGAGCAATGACTATTATGTTTCATGATATGATACACCAAGAAATTAAGGTGTACATGGATGATGTGATCATAAAATCCAAGCATCAGACAGACCATGTAGGAGACCTAAGGAAGTTTTTTCCAGAGACTTCGAAGTATGATATTAAGCTCAACCCTGCCAAATGTGCATTTGGTGTTCCATCTGGGAAGCTATTGGGATTTATAGTAAGTCGGCGAGGCATTGAGTTGGACCCGTCAAAGATCAAATCCATCCAAGAATTGCCACCGCTGAAGAACAAAACAGAAGTAATGAGTCTGTTGGGAAGGTTGAATTATATCAGCAGGTTTATTGCTCAGCTCACATCGACGTGTGAGCCTATTTTTAGGCTATTGAAGAAGGACGTTGTGGTCAAATGGACTGAAGAGTGCCAGGAAACATTTGACCAGATCAAAGGGTATTTATCAAATCCACCTGTGTTGGTTCCACCCGAGCCAGGGAGACCGCTGATTCTTTATCTAACGGTCCTAGAGAATACATTTGGTTGTGTACTGGGGCAACACAACATCACAGGAAGGAAGGAGCACGCCATCTATTATCTCAGCAAGAAGTTTACAGTCTATGAGGTTAAGTACACTCAACTTGAGAAGACATGTTGCGCCCTAACTTAGGTAGTGCAGAAGCTGAAGCATTATCTGTCATCCTATATTACTTACCTCATTTCACGTTTGGATCCGTTGAAGTATATCTTTCAGAAGCCCATGTCCACGGGGAGATTGACGAAGTGGCAAATATTGCTCACGGAATTTGACATCGTCTATGTGACGAGGACGGCAATGAAAGCCCAAGCATTGGCTGAGAATCTGGTTGATGAAGAATACGAGCCATTAAGGACGTATTTTCCTGATGAAGAAGTGATGCATATTGACGAGTTGGAATTAACTGAGGAACCAGGGTGGAAGCTTTTCTTTGACGGAGCTGCAAATACGAAGGGAGTTGGAATAAGAGCAGTGCTTATTTCTGAAACAGAGCATCATTATCCTATTACGGCTCAACTTCAGTTTTATTGTACCAACAACATGGTTGAATATGAAGCATGCATTTTGTTGTTACAGTTAGCTGCGGACATGGATGTCCAGGACGTCTTGGTCTTGGGAGACTCGGACCTACTGGTGCATCAAATTCAAGGTGAATGGGAAACATGGGACTTGAAACTCATACCATATTGACAATGTTTGCACGATCTGAATAAGCGGTTTCAATCAGTGGATTTCAGGCACATCCCAAGAGTTCATAATGAGGTTGCCGATGCTTTGGCCACTTTAGCATCAATGTTGAACCACCCAGACAAAATTCATGTTGACCTTTGCATATTTAGGTTTGTGATCAGCATGCTTATTGTAACATGATAGAGGAAGAAATGGATGGCGAGCCATGGTTCTATGATGTCAAGGAGTACCTAAGGATGGGGATATACCCGGAGCAGGCCACCGGAGATCAAAAGAGAGCCTTTCGGCGATTGGCAAATGGATTTTTCCTCAGTGGAAGAGTGTTGTACAAAAGAACACCGGACTTGGTGTTGCTAAGATGCATAGATGCTAGTCAAGCCGCGACAGTTATGGCAGAGGTACATTCTGGAGTTTGTGGGCCACATATGAGCGGATATGTATTGCGAAGAAGATTCTTTGAGCAGGGTATTATTGGCTCACTATGGAGCGTGATTCTATCAGTTTCGTGCGGAAATGCCATCAGTGTCAGATACACGGAGATCTGATTCATTCTCCACCAACGGAACTACACACGATGTCAGCACCATGGCCCTTTGTTGCATGGGGCATGGATGTGATTGGACCTATCGAGCCGGCAGCTTCCAACGGTCATAGGTTCATTCTGGTAACCATTGATTATTTCACTAAGTGGGTTGAAGCTAAAACTTTCAAGTCGGTAACCAAGAAGGAAGTGGTGGATTTTGTTCATTCCCATATCATCTGTAGATTTGGAATCCCAAAGGTAATCATCACGGACAATGGTGCTAATCTTAACATCAGTTTGATGAAGAAGTATGTCAGCAGCTCAAGATTACACACCGTAATTCCACATCGTATTGTCCCAAGGCGAATGGAGCGGTTGAGGCTGCCAATAAGAACATAAAGAAAATATTAAGGAAGATGGTAGAAGGGTCCAGACAATGGCATGAGAAGTTACCATTTACATTATTGGGTTATCGCACTACTGTTTATACTTCAGTAGGTGCAACTCCTTATTTGCTGGTATATGGAACCGAAGCAGTGATACCGGCAGAAGTTGAAATTCCGTCTCTCCGGATTGTCGCTGAGGCTGGGATTGATGATGATGAGTGGGTCAAAATCCGATTGGAGCAGTTGAATTTGATTGATGAAAAGACATTGGCAGCGGTATGTCATGGCCAATTGTATCAAAAGAGGATGGCGAGAGCATATAATAAGAAGGTGCGTCCCAGGAAATTTGAAGTGGGGCAGCAAGTATTGAAACGGATCCTTCCGCATCAGGCCAAAGCAAAGGGCAAGTTCGCCCCGAACTGGCAAGGGCCGTTAATTGTGACCAGGGTGTTATCCAATGGCGCTTTATGTTTGACAGATGTCGAAGGAAGATGTGTTGACATGGCTATCAATTTTGACACAGTCAAGAGATATTATGTATGATTTCTTTTGATTGTAATCGTTGTTTGTTTGTATTTGACATTGTATCGGAGAATGAAATGACGGAGGCAATTTGTTCTTCTATCCAAACACTTTAACCTTTGTCTCCCCTTTTTAACCTTATTTATTCTTTCATACCCCTCTCTTGGAATCGGTAATAAAATTGAAAAAAAAGGAAAAAAAAAGAAAAGAAAAATAACAACAAAACAAAAGAAAAGTCACAAGAAAAACAAAGGAATCGTGTGAACTACGTTCGACCTGATTCCTCAAAGAGGATACGTAGGCGCCTCGCGGCTCGGTCATAGTGTAACAAAGATCAAAAGATCCCCAAGCAAGAAAACTAGGGAATAAGTTGTGTTTTTAATTTTGGGAAAGAAGTTTGATTCCAAGAGTTGTAATGTTTACCCATCAAAGTTGCTTTAAACTTTTTGATACCCTTTTCTTTTAGCCATACACAAAAACCCATATTGATGTCCAAAAAGACCTCCCGATCAGTATCCGAGAAGTGCCAAGTCAGGCGAATGGAAGTCGGGAATAACAGTCTGATCCCCAGCAGAAAGAGGATCATAAGCTGAAGAGAACTGATAGAAGAATCCCCATTAGAGAGAGTCTTATCGGTAGCACTCCAATCCCCAGCTGAGAAATAAAATGAGAGAGTCTTATCGGTGAAAACCTTTACAAGCACCATAAGGCGACAAAAGTTGAGAGAAATAAAATGAGAGAGTCTTATCGGTGAAAACCTTCACAGGCACCATAAGGCGACGGGAGTTGATAGAAATGAGAGAGTCTTATTAGTGAAAACCCCTCGAAGGGCACTATGAGACGACAAGGAGTTAAAAGAGGCAAACAAGATAAGATTGACAAAAAGGATCCGTCGAGGCATCACGCAGTGCAAAGATGTTGAGTCGGCAAAAGAATTGGGCGCCTACACATCCCCAACAAAGTAAGTCCATCAGAAAGATTGATTGATATAAATAGACTGGGTTGGTTAATCCGGAATGCACAACATGATCATTGGGATCGATTATACCATTCAGATAAGTTCTTTTCATTTTTCTTCTCCCCAACATTTATTCAGAAAAACTCTTCTTCTTTTATTTTTCGAAGTAATCATTTTTATTTTGTTTTATTTTTTCTTTGTTTAAATACTTTTTCTCCCCAGCAGTTTGTTTTTGAAAAGTATTTTTAGAGCTTACTACCAGTTGCCAAGATGGTGCAAAGCAAAATATGGATAGGACAAGCCAAAGATTGTAACGACCCGACCCGTCGTCTCATGTATCTCCTTCCCATTTCCCCGTTTTATGCTTCTATATGTTTTATTATATGTGTTTGGTGAATTTGAAGTAATTCGGATAGAGTTTAGTTGGAAATGACACAATTAGTCTCCTTAAGAGAAGGTTAGTTTGGAAAAGTCAACCTGGATGTTAACTTATGAGTTAGAGGGCTCGGAATGGATTTTCGATGATTCGACTAGTTTCGGGTGATGATTTGTGACTTAGGAGTGCGATCGGAATTGAATTTGGAGGTCCGGTGTAGAATTAGGCTTGAATTGGCGAAGTTTAAATTTTGGCGAATTCCGGTTGATAGGTGAGATTTTGATCCGAGGGTCGGAATGGAATTCTGAGAGTTGCTGTAGCTTCGTTAGGTGATTTTGGATATGTGTGCAAAATTTCAGGTCATTCGGATGTCGTTTGGTTGGGTTTTGATTGAAAGTGCATTTCGGAAGTTTTTAAAGAACTTAGGCTTGAATCCGATGAGAATTGATGATTTTGGTGTTGTTAGACGTGTTTTGATGGTTGGAACAAGTTTGAATGAGATTTTAGGATGCGTTGGTGCTTTTGGTTGAGGTCCTGGGGGCCTCGGGTGAGTTTCGGGGTGGTTTCGGACCATTTCTAGGCCATTTTTAACTGTTGGTTTCTGTCTGCATCAGTGTTCTATGCTATCTCATACAATGGGTCGCGATCGCGGTGAGTAAAATGTGAGAAACAAGTTAATGAATCGCGATCGCGTAAAATGCTTCGCGATCGCGAAGAAGGAATTTTCTGTTTCATTGATCCTACTTCGGAAGCTCATATCTTTTTATCTACAAGGAAGTTTGAGGTGATTCAAAAACTAAGGTTGTATCCCTTCGTGTCTAGTTTCCAGAAAGCTAAAGAAATTGTAATTTGGACATATGTAGAAAGAGTTATCGACGTTACACTATAGGCTGTCCGAGAAGGATCTCTAATACACATGAATGAATTTGGAAGCTTATATCTCGAAATGTATAAGGATTCAGGAAATGAGAAACATATGAAAGTTATAGCGCTATGTGTATAGTTTCCGGAACATCAAACCATTTGTTATTCGGAGTTGTGTGCAAAGAGTTATGACCATTATACTGAAGGCTGTCTGGAGGAGCTGGAAATTGTTCATCGCGATCGCGAAGGGTTGACCGCGATCGCGAATAGTAAATTTTGGGCGGGAAAATTGTTCTCCGCGATTGCGAAGCATTTTCCGCGATCGTGAAGAGTAAAATACCTGGGCAGAATGCTTTTAATGGTTATTTCATCCGCGACCCATTTATTATTTTCACCATTTTTACTCCGCCAAGAGAGCTTTTTGGTCGATTTGAAGAGGGTTTTCGACGGGTATTGATTGGAGGTAAGTCTCTTGACTTAGAAACGTCATTTTATTGAAGAATCAATACTTAAATTCATGAAAGTGGGTTGAAATTGTGAACAACTAGGGCTTGGTTTTGAAAAACGAATTTTTGGGATTTGAAAGGCCATTTGAGTTCCGATTTTGATAAAACTTATATGTATAGACTCGTGGCGAGAAGAGGAATCCAGTGATGTAAATTTCAAAAGTTTTCGAGAAGTGGGACCGGGGCTCGGGTTTTGCCAACTTCGTGTTTTTGAGTATTTTTTCGAGTAATTTCAATTGGTTTATGTTCCATTAGCCTATTGTAATGTATTCCTTGTGGTTTTGACTAGATTCGACGCGCGAGGAGGCGGATTCGAGAGGAATAAGCATGGCGGACTAGTTTTATGGCTGGCTTGAGGTGAGTAATAGAGGTAGATGATGACTTGAGTGTTTGAAACCCCGGTATATCACATTGTGACATTGTATTGAGGCGAGACACGTACTCTACGGTGAGTGTGGGGTCGTTTGTGGACGGTACTATGGCTTAGTTCGTCCGAGAAATGACTATACTGTGTTATATTCCTAGAAATTGGCTAGTAAACATCCTACTTGGATTGTTATGAGCATATTTGGGCTGCGAGCCAACTATTTGGATCCCTTAGGGATTATTATCACTGCTTCCATGATATTGAGCATGTTCCCATGATATCAGTCCTGAGTTAAATGTTGTCTAAAGATGAGTAGAAATCTTCTAAGGCTTAAATCACTTAAACTATAATACCTGTTAAATGGAACCGAAAATGGTAAACTTGATTGTGCCCGCGTGGCTTGCATGCATATATAACTGGACTGATTATGGACCAGGCTGCACGCCACAACGAATGCTGTGATGATATTGCGCTTGGGCTGTAGGAGCCCCTCCGGAGTCTGTACACACCCCCAGTGAGCGCGGGTACCCATGGATCGGGCTACGCGTCGTAGCGGTCATGTGCATTGCATTGCATTCATACATCTATACCTGCCTATGGTATCTGTCATTAATTGTTGTTATTACACTGTTAAATGTGTAGAAGTATTTGTTATAGCTTTGCATTGTTGTATTTCGGGTTTTCTTACTTTCAGCCATTATATATGTCTATTACCACTGAGTTGGAAGTACTCACTTTACTCCCTGCACCATGTGTGCAGATCCAGGTATCCCGGGAGTTTAGCTGAGCTTTTACTGATTTTAGAGTTTGTCCGAAGTTGTCGAGGTAGCTTCCTAACGTCCGCAGGACCCGACTCCTCCCTTATCTCTTTTATTATCTTTCCGCAGTTTTGAGACATTGTATTATTTGGAGTCTTTTAACACTGTATTATTAGAGGATCTAGACTCATGACCTCCAGGTCTTTGGGAGTATATTCTGTGTTATAGTGATATTCATCATAATTTTTTTGTTTAATTGTTATTAATGATATTCAAATAATTGATTTTGAGCTTCATGCTCGGGTTGAGAGTGAAAATGGTCAGGCTTGCCTAGCAATTGTGTTGGGCGCCATCACGACCGGGATTGGGGTCGTGACAAAGAGAATGCAATGGAACGAGAAAGACGTTTGTTGCAAGACCACATGATGGATTGGTCTAGGATTTCGGGGAAAGTATGGAGAAAAGCAGAAAACAACAGTTGAAAATTTTGTGAATAAAGAATCATAAAAAAGCAGGAGCATCCCTGGCAGATTATCGACCAAATTCCAAGATGGTCGGACAACATAGAGCAGGGAAAGAGGAAAGGGAAAACCATCCCCCAGCAGGAATATCATCCCCAGCAGGAAATATCACCCCCAGCAGGAATATCATCCCCAACAAATAATATCATCCCAAGCAAGTTTTTTGATAGTGTAATGGAATGCAGAGAAGGGAAAGGAGAAAGGGAAAAACCATCCCCAGCAGAAGTGGCATGACCACTCACCACGCTTTAAACTAACAAAAATTTCTTTGATTTTAAGCAGGGAAAGGAAATGATATGGATGGCGGAAAGACATGCCACAAGGAAGATTACCAAAACAGGGGCAGAAAATTTTCTGTCATTGTCGAAAATTTTCTCGGAGGAACGAGGAAATCAATTCTAGTCTAAAGGAAAAGCAAGACAACACAAGTTTCGAAGAAAGCAGTTTCAGAGGAAGATAACACAAATTTGAAGGAAGTAGTTGTGAAGAAGGATAACACAAATCAAGGAAAGCAGTTTGGAAGGAAAGCAGTTGTGAAGTACGACAACAAATATTAAGGAAAGCAGTTTTGAAGGAAGATGAATTAAGTTTCAAAGGGAAATGCTTGAGGAGGCAAATGCCGATGAAACACATTTTAAGTTGTAGTTGAAGTTAGGAGCTTGCCTGGATAATGGATGTTGTTAAATTTTAAGTTATAGTTGAAGTCAGGAGCCCGCCTGGAGAATGGAGGTTGTTAAATTTAAAGTTGTAGTTGAAGTCAGGAGCCCACCTGGAGATTGGAGGTTGTTAAATTTTAAGTTATAGTTGAAGTCAGGAGCCCGCCTGGAGAATGGAGGTTGTTAAATTTAAAGTTATAGTTGAAGTCAGGAGCCCTCCTGGAGAATGGAGGTTGTTATATTTTAAGTTGTAGTTGAAGTCAGGAGCCCGCCTGGAGAATGGAGGTTGTTATCTTTTTAAGTTCAAGTTTGAATTGAGGAGCCCGCCTGGAGAACAGAGTCAGGAGCCCGCCTGTAGAACAGAGGAATACATTTCAAGTTTGAAGTCAGGAGCCCGCCTGTAGAATAGAGGAATACATTTCAAGTTTGAAGTCAGAGGCCCACCTGTAGAATAGAGGAATACATTTCAAGTTTGAAGTCAGGAGCCCGCCTGTAAAACAGGGGAATACATTTCAAATCTGAAGTCAGGAGCCCGCCTGTAGAACAGAGGAATACATTTCAAGTCTGAAGTCAGTAAAGAGGAGGGTTACAACAAAATATCCCCCGCATAAATCCCGCTTCAGAAATCAGAAAGAAGGCTACAAGACAAGTCAAAGAAAGAAACAGTGGAGGAAACACAAGCCAACAAGAAAGCAAGGCGACAAGAGCAAGTTTGAAGATAGATAAAATTTTGTAATCCCTAGTTTAGTCTAGCATCTTGTTTTCTTTTAGAATAGTATAATAAGGAGGTCAGCCAGCAGTAGTAGCAGCAACAACAACAGTAACAGCAAAATCACAGTTCCATGGTAGTCCCATCTACCAAAACTTCCCGAACTACATTGACCTGATTCCATTTTAACCAGGGATATGTAAGAGACCTTCTGAAGCAAAGGTTCGGTCAAATATTTCAAAAATGCTTCACACGGGGTACTCGAACGGGCAAAAATCGCTCGTATCCGCTCAGTTTATCTTTGCGCGAAAACTCTTTGTGTTTCCGGGCAAAGAGGGGCAGCTGTGAGCACGTGATTTTTGCCCAATAGGAAAATTACTCCCAAAAATTCAAAAATAAAATAGTTTTGTGTTGTGTGTGATTTTTGTGCATTGTTGTGTTATTCTTTTGTCTGTGCGTGTTTATTTGTTAAATTGATAAAAATACAAAAAATATGTTGTATTTTTCATTTAGGATTTATTAGGAGTAATTAAGTTTGTTTTATAAAGATGAAAAATCATAAAAAATAATGTGCTTTGCGTTTAGGGTCTAGTTGTGTGATTTTATTTTGAATTGGTTTTTAAATTGTGTTGATAATTGTTATTAGGAATTAATTAGTATTTTTATGTGGTTTATAATTTAATTTAGAACTTTAGCTTTATTTATTAGGAATTAAAAATGGAAATAAAGAGAAAAACGGACTGGGCTGTTTTAATTTAGACCCAAAAACAGGCCCAAAACCTCACCCCTCACCCAGTCCGGACCAGTCCATCTCCAAGACGTCCAAACGATGCCGTTCTATCATGTTTAATCCAAACCGTTGGGTCAAACCAATCCAACGGTCCAAGGGTCACCCCTATACCCGTTCCTTACCCGGTCCGCCCCATATCACCCTAAACGACCCCGTTTAGTTTTAAGTGATTCAATCGGGACCGTTGGAGCTCATCATCCAACGACCCTGATTAATCTAGACTTCTAATATA
The DNA here is from genome assembly GCA_026770625.1 of Nicotiana glauca. NCBI lineage: Eukaryota > Viridiplantae > Streptophyta > Magnoliopsida > Solanales > Solanaceae > Nicotiana > Nicotiana glauca. Next base: position 106,597 of record MU697988.1, read on the forward strand.
CCAAAAATCCATTTACCCTACCCCTCCCCCCCTCCCAAAACCAAATCAGACCCCTTCACCCCCTTCGTCTCTAATCTCGGAGACGACCCTAGTAATGCCTCCGCAAACCACCGCCCTCCGCCCACCGGAAATCGCCTCACGGCGGTTCCGGTGGCCTAAATGCCCCCATTTTACACCAGAGATCCCCCATGACCTTCCCATTCCGAATCCCAACTCCTTTCTCTTTGAATCCCAGCCGATGTTGTCGAATATTTGATCGAAGAATCAGCCCTTAACCCTAGTTCGTGTAATAGCCACCAAACTCACACCCCTTGACCCCTAGACCTCCCTCACCACTAGGACACTTTTGGTTTTCGTCGAATCAAACCAAGATTCGTCGAATATCAATTTTGACTACATGAACCCTAGCACCGCTACAAAATTCCTTGGTGGCGGCGCCAAACCTAGACGGTCCCAAGGTTACACCCTTTAACCACCTGAGCCTCCCCATTACCACTACCCTAATAGCTTTCTTCGAATCAGCACCAAAGGGTTCGAATCTTCGATCAGAGAATCGACCAGGAAACCTTAACTCTGAGACTAAGAAAAAATCGAAGAAATTGAGGTCGTAGTCGACCTTAGTCGAATGTTCTCAGGCGAGCTTAAGGTTCACTTCGATCTCAAATCAGAAGTAGAGGATAGAATTCAAGTTAGAGCACCAAAATTTCGAGTTCAAGTTCATCTGGTGAGTCCCCGTGTTATTTTTCTTCAGAGTTTCACTTGAATGTGTTTCTACCCCTCTACTTCTTTTTCTGTTTGTGCATTTTGTTAGTTTTTACTGATTAACTGGTAATTAATTATCAATAATGTCTTTTGCCGCAATTAGACCTATATTTGCCCATTCTAAATTTCGTTTGAAATTAGATAATGTCTGCTCATTTGATGATTATGCTAAAATACAAGAACGATAGTGTTTGTGTGTTGTTTCTCTGATTGTCATTTGATTTTTAACCAGTTTCATAGGTCCTTGTTTGAGTCTGTGACCATCCTTTATCATTGGTTTAATTGCATTCATTTTGATTCTATTGGTATGGCATTGATTCACATTAATGAATTCAATAATCGATTTGAATAACCAAATAGTTCAAACTGTGATTTATCCCTCTTTGAACTTGGGTAATGAGTGGTCTGTAACAGAGCTTTTCAGGGGTAATTTGGGATGTAAAAAGGTTTGAAAATGTGTTAGTGTTAGTGGTCTGACAAAAGGGTACTTAGGTAGTATTAGATTAATGAATTGTTTAATGAAAAAGTGAATCTCACCTACTTAAGAAGTTGCTAGCACATGGTAGGATCAATTAAAGAGTTGTTTAATCAAAAGTAGATCAATAGTGCAGATAACACCTTGTGTATCACTTTTAAGAGTTGGAAAGTAAGATAACATGGAGGGGGGACATTTTAAAAAGCTGAAATAATACAATTGTAAAGAAAAAGAGGGGCTGAAAAGGGGCAGTCTTTGAGGTATATAACTGAGAAGACATTCAGAGCTTAGGGAGACTGAGAGTGAAGAGAGTTGGAGATATATAATAATAAAGAGGGAATATACACTCATACATAGAGAAATATACAGAGAACATTCTGAAAAACATAGAGAGAGCTAAACAATCTGGAGAGAACTGAAAAGGAAAACAAAAGTCTACTATTCCATTGGTTTTCTGATTTCATTTTAAGATTTTCTGAAATCTATAATTCATTTGGGGCTAGAGTGATATAATTCTTTTAAAACTAGTTTTGAATCTGTGATTAGAGTTTGATTTTGGGTTTATAAATTGGGTTCAAGTTTGGTTAAAGATTGGTTTGGATTCTGCTGTGATTTATGATGTTCCATTGCTGGATTAGAGTTGGTTGTTGCTGTTGCGCTTCCTCTGCTGAACATCACATCTTTGCTTTTCCTAATTCCAGGTACTTTCCTAGCTCATAGTCGAGGAACAATTCCTGAACTTGTAACAATTTGAAATGAGCTGAATGAAGGCTAAACTTATATTTATGGTTTTGTTATTTTACTTTCAGTTTTGCTTTCAGTACCTAGATGTAGAGTTATAACTATTGATTAGGTCTCTTTTTATATGAACTATGTGAAAGCGATTCCTGTAGAGCATTTTATGTATATCGATGAAGTGGACTATGGTAATTAGGATATATTTGGATTTCGTTGGTTGTTCAATTTTAGTGTTACAAGTTAAATTTGAATCCATGTTATCTGAATGTGAAAGCAAATTGGGAGTAGTTAGATTCCATTATTGACTATAATGTGTGAGCTTGATATTTGGGCAGTAGGTTGGTCAGGTTATAGTATTTGAATTATGGAAATCATCAGTAGTTGGGATCTATGATTATGTTGATTCTTATCAAGTTTCTTCAAGGTCCTGGGGTCATTTTTTATATACATCAGTTTAAGTTCAAAATTTGGAATATTGTGAAAGCATGAAAAATGATTATAGGATTAGCATGTTTGTTGGTATAAATATATATTCCAGGCTGCCCAAGTATGCTTGTGATTTTGTTCCTTCAATAACATTTTTTGATTGCTGGGTTGTTGCCTTATACGTTTCTGTGGTTAGTTATTAGGATAGTTTATAAGATTCTAGGATTAGTTTAAAGACCCATGTTTCATTTATTATGTTAGCTTATATGATTATGTGATTAGTTTAAAGACCCATGTTCCATTTATTATGTTATTCAGGATTTAATTTGCAATCATTTGAAGTATGACTCTCGTATATACTATCTATATAATTTGATAGCGAGATTCTCAAGGATCAAGAGTCGAATAAGCATAATTTTATTGATTACATCTTTAAGATATATGGTCATAGAAAAAAATAGGTCATGAATGGTGTTAAGGTAGAAGAATATATAGCTATGTGTCTCACAATAATACCAAAGTACTAGGAGCTTATAAACATCCGTAGTTTTTCCTAGTCAAATAACACCCTTTTGGAATAATTCAAGGTGCACCACGCCAAACAAAAAAAAATAACAATTGCATGGCGCTCGTTTTAATTAATTTTATTTTATCCTTAGAAACCGAGACGCGCCATTAAGTGAAATTTCCATGGCCCTTGCAAAGTCGCATCATTTTAATAATTTACCTTCCTAAATTCGGGTGCGCGTTTATGTGACCCAAATCCAAATCTGAACGAAGTCGAAATATGTCAACAACCACGGGTGCATTTATGTGAACGTGGTTCGAGACACGTTTTCACGACATTGCAATTTTTTTTTAAAAAATAATAATTATAAAAGCGGCTAAAAGTAAAAATTTGCACATAGGTTCAAAAATGTATAAAAATCAGATAAATAAGCCGAATATGATAGTTGAGCGACCGTGCTAGAACCTCGGAACTCGGGAATGCCTAACACCTTCTCCCGAGTTAACAGAATTCCTTACTCGGATTTCTGGTGCGCAGACTGTTAAATAGAGTCATTCTTTTCCTCTATTCGGGATTAAACCGGTGACTTGGGACACCATAAATCTCCCAAGTGGCGACTCTGAATGAAATAAATAAATCCCGTTTTCGGTTGTCCTTTAATTGGAAAAACTCCTTTACACCTTGGGGGCGCACGTAAAAAGGAGGTGTGACAGCCTTTGCCGAGACAGAAGAAAATTCAAAAAAATGGTTGCCAAGCGTGAAATTTCCCTATTAGACGGGAGTCTCGGTAGCCAACCTTGACATCCTTTCTACAGCCGGATTATCTCAGGGTGTGATCCGAATGTTTTACTCTATTGTTTTATTTTCTGATGTAAACCCTTCTCTCTTCAAAATAAAAAAATAAAAAAAAATCAAATGAAATTAATATTTCATTGTCCATGAATGTCTCTTTTCTTAATCTTGTTGTTTTTCTTATTCTCTTTTCAGTTCTGTTAAATACAGATTTCAATAACGTGACATGCTTACAAACTTCATGCCCAGATCCCAAAACGTTGTCAGACTTCGAAATAATAAGTCAAGAGCCAGAATTCAAAGAATATAAGATTAAGGAAATAAAATAAAGATTTGGAACAACTGAAGGAAAATTGGTTCCAGAATTGGAAAGGTCCATACATTACAACAAGAGTACTGTCAAAAGAGTGCGTTGAGCTTGGGACACATTGAAGGAAATGTCCCTAAAACAACTGTCAATGCAAATGCAGTGAAAAGGTACTATGTTGGATCCTCCGTATAGTTCTAATATTCTACGGTTGGGATGACGAAGGCTTTCACTCTCGCTACCCAAATACTATCAACCCTTTGCAAACCTTTTGAGCCGGTTACTTTTCTTTGATTACCCTCTTTGGAACTTGAAAGTGTTATTGAAAAGAAGAAAAAATTGAAAAATAAAAAAAATGAAGAGAAAAAAATGAAGAAAATACAAAGAAAATGAAAAAAATGAAAAAGAGAGAGGAAAAAAACAAAAACAAAATATTTTCCCTGAACTACGTTCAACTTGATTCTGAAAGGATACGTAGGCAGCCTCTCTCTGAGGTTCAGTCACACCAAAATAAAAATCCAAAGTCCCCCAAAAGTAAAACTAGGGCAGAAGTTACAATGGTTCGGCAATGATCCCACCCAAAAGGTTCAAAGTTGTAATTCAATCCAAATTCTTTTTACCCCAAACCTTGTTCAAGTCCTTCTGATCAATCGGCAAAGAGGTTCAAAATGGGAGGATGGAGTTATTTGGATCTGATATAACAAAATGAGAGGAATAAAATGAGAGATACTTATTGGTGAAAACCCCACACGGGCACCATAAGGCGATGGTAAGTAGAGAAAATCAAAATGAGAGAGTCTTGTTAGTGAAAACCCACACGGGCACTATAAGGCGATGGTGAGAAGATAAATGAGAAAGGTCAGTTCGTGAAAACCCGCAAAGGGCGTCCCTGATCGAAAAGAGGATCCTCATAGCTACCAGCGCCGACAAAGTCCTGGTAATGTTTCTCGAATTTTTGAAGCAAAAGTTGTGATGAATTTCTGAGAGTCGGACAATTTATACAGGTCAGACATCCAGTCCAAAAGGCATGTCATATTCATTGAAGTCCGCATGTATTCCAGATAAGTCCTTCTTTCCTTTCCCCGGAAGGGACACTTCTTGTTTTTAAACTCATTCTCCATTCCATTGTTTGTTTTCTTTAAATCCCTTTCGGTCTAACACTGTTCCGAAACTAAGACAAAGAAGGGATGGAAAGACTGATTTACAGGGCTTTCGTTTGACACGAGCTGATCTCCAAAAAGGCACCCATTCTCGCCAGGGACATCAAGTCGACCCCGACTAGCCATGGGGGCCGATGCTTCGAAATCAAAACTCTTGGAAGGAGAAAATCAAATTGCAGTGCCTATAAAGGCAAGTGGAGCTGAAAACATTGAGTCCCACGTGGCTAACCACCTCGGCAAAAGTTGAAGAAGCCAAGGTACCCCAAATGCTCTGAAATTAAAATGGGAAGAAAGAAGCAAGGCCTACAAAGGCGAAATAAAGTTGGAAAAGGTTAAGTCCCGCGCGACTAGCCGTTGCAGCAAAGTTTGAGGAGCCAAAAGTTCCCCAATATTCTAAAGAAAAGAAAAGAAAATAAAAAGAAAAAGAAAAAGAAAAAAGAGAATCAGAAAGGAAAGGCCTACGAAGGCGAAATAAAGTTGAAAGTTGAGTTCCACCGACCAACCATCATGGCAAAGTCTGGAAAAATCAGAGGTTCTCCAGGGCCTGAAATGAATCGATCCTCAGGGAGCAAATAGTTGCAGTTGAGATCTTCATCAAAGAAGCTGGGACAAGATCCAGTGATCAAACAATCAAGGGCACAAAACCAACCACCGTTTCAAACTAACAATTGTTCTTTGTTTGAAAATTTTGAAACAGGTGCAATCCAAAGCAACCGTGAAAGAAGCAGGTGCAACCAAAAAGGGTAATGCGCAGGAGCTAGGAACAGCTTCGCAGCAATAATCAACCCAAAAGGGAAATTTCCTCAAAATTATTTCCTGCATTTTTACTAAAAAAAGAGAGAGAAGAGAAGAAGAAAAATTTCAAAAAATCATGGTAGCATATGGCCCCATTCCCTAGATATCCCGGTATAACCCGTGGACCTACCCGGCATAACCCGAGGACTTTTTCCTTTCGCTCCTTGGCATAACCCAAGGACCTTTTTCCTTTTGTCCTGGCATAACCCAAGGATCTTTTTTCATTTAATCCCGGCATAACCCGTGGACCTCCCTGGCATAACCCAAGGAGCTTTTTTCTTTTAATCCCGGCATAACCCGTGGACCTCCCTGGCATAACCCAAGGAGCTTTTTTCTTTTAATCCCGACATAACCCTTGGACCTCCTTGGCATAACCCAAGGAGCTTTTTTCTATTCTCCCGGCATAACCCGTGGATCTCCTTGGCATAACCGAAGGACCTTTTTTCTATTCTCCCGGTATACCCCGTGGATCTCTCTGGCATAACCCAAGGACCTTTTTCTTTAATCCCGGCATAACCCGTGGACCTCCCTGGCATAACCCAAGGAGCATTTTTCAATTCTCCCGGCATAACCCGTGGATCTCCCTGGCATAACCCAAGGACCTTTTTTCTTTTATCCCGGCATAACCCGTGGACCTCTCTGGCATAACCCAAGGACCATTTTTTTTTATCCCGGCATAACCCGTGGACCTCCCTAGCATAACCCAAGGACTTTTTTATTTTATCCCGACATAACCCGTGGACCTTTCCGGCATTACCTAAGGACTTTTTTCTTTTAATCCCGGCATAACTCGTGGACCTCCCTAGCATAACCCAAGGACCTTTTTTCTATTCTCCCAGCATAACCCGTGGATCTCCCTGGCATAACCCAAGGACCTTTTTCTTTAATCCCGGCATAACCCGTGGACCTCCCTGGCATAACCTAAGGAGCTTTGTCTATTCTCCCGGCATAACCCATGGATCTCCCTGGCATAACCCAAGAACTTTTTTTCCCGGTATAACCCGTGGACCTCCCTGGCATAACCCAAGGACCTTTTTTCTTTTATCCCGGCATACCCGTGGACCTCCATAGTATAACCCAAGGACTTTTTTCTTTTATCCCGGCATAACCCGTGGACCTCCCTGGTATAACCCAAGGACTTTTTTCTTTTATCCCAGCATAACCCGGGGACCTCCCTGGCATTACCCAAGGACTTTTTTCTTTTATTCCGGCATAACCCGTGGACCTCCCTGGTATAACCCAAGGAGATTTTTTCTTTTAATCCCTGGCATAACCCGTGGACCTCCCTGGCATAACCTAAGGACCTTTTTCTTTTATCCCGGCATAACCCGTGGATCCCCCAGCCTAACCCGATCATCTTTCCAGCATAACCTGGCAATCGTCCCAATTTAGGGCTTCGCTCCATATTCCTAAGGATGCACAATCCCAATTTTTATGGCTTTCAATAAAGAAATAGCTTAGATTTTGTTGCAAATAACTCACGAAATTTTCCTAGTAAAAACTGGGGCAGAAAAATTTCATTCGTTTGTTTGTTTTGGTGTCTGAGCAGGTTTTACCTCGAGACACAGGGTTCGAGATGACCAAAAGAATGCATCTCAATCTAGAATAAAGTAAAATAAGAAAAGAACAAAAAAGAAGTGAATTCAAAGTGCTGAAACAAACAAAGATACAGACTGCTCAAAATTTGATTGAAGTCACAAGCTTCGCATGTCCCGGTTTGATCCAATGCTGAAGAAAGAACCAGCACCTACAACTTGCTAGCATCAAGATTCAGGTCGGGGTCCACAGCAAAATCAGCTAAGACTCAAGATCAAACTTCAAGAGATTTATAGATAGAAATCTTGTAAGTCATAGTTGATAGGCATAGCTAGCTTAGCTTTGATTTTCCTTTTGGTATAATAAGGAGGTCAGCAAGCAGTAGCAGAAGCAACAGCAGCAAATTCACAGCTCCCAGTAGTCCCAGCTACCAAAACTTCCAGAACTACACTGACCTGATTCCTTTATAGCCAAGGATATGTAGGCAACCTCTGAATCAAGGTTTGGTCAGACATTTTTCAAAATGCTTCTCATAGAGTGCCAAGCAGGAAAAAATCCCTCATTGTTGCTCATTTTATATTTGCCCGAAAGTCCTTCGTGTCTCCGAGCAAAGATGGGAAGCTGTGAGCACGTGATTTTTGCCTCACGTGAATTACTCCTACAGGATTCTTAAAATTTGAATTTTTCCTTTAGTTATTTGATTTTTAGGAATTAATTGCATAATTGTCGTGTTGTTTGCATTTTTGTGTGCATATTTATTTTATATAATTCATAAAAATACAAAAATAGTGCATTTGCATTTAGGAACTAATTTTCTACTTTTTAGGATAATTAGTTATTTAATATTACAAAAAATGAAAGAAAATAACAAAAATAGCTCTTTTTGCATTTTTACTTTTAATTTTCAAATTCATTACATTTTGCTTTTAATTTGGGAATTAACTAATTTTTGTAAATACTATGAGGGTTAATTAGTTTATACTTTTAAATTAATTTAGGAGTTAATTTAGTTTTTTCTTAATTTTGAAAAGAAAAAGAAAAGAAGAAATAAAAAGGAAATAAAGAAACAAGTTTAAATTTGGGACAAGTCTTCAAATTTCCCAAAGCCCAAACCAAATTCCCCTTTAAACCCGTCCAAAAACCACCTGACCCAGCCCAGAATCCATTTCTTACCCGGTCCAGCCCCCTTTTATTACCCAAACGACCTCGTTTCTGGTCCGTAAATCTCAGCCCTTAATTTGCTATGATCCAACGGACGGGAACTAGGTTTTCTTTACTATAAGAGTTTCCAAACAAACCCTTCCTACCCCTTCCTCGTCTCCAAACCCTCCTCTGTAATGCTACCGTCTGCCGTCACTGGAAATCGCCCTACGGCGGCGGTAGGTCTCTGATAACCACCAAAATCTCACCAGAACTTCACCTCTTCCCCCTCATACCCATGCCACCACCCGCTCCCCTCGAATCTCGCTGAAAACCGGCAAAATATCCGAACCCTAGAGCGCCGCCATGATTCTCCACCGTCCTCATGTGGCGGCGCCACCGCCAAACACCACCAAAATAGCACCTTGAAGCCCCCTGCCTGCCCTCATTCCAAATATCTCATTCATTTCCTTCGCATAAAAAATAGAACCTTTCGAATCTTGATTCAAGGAGAACCCTAGAAATCCCAAGTTCGAATAAGTGGATCTTACGAAGAGTTTGGATTGTAATGGCTTTTATTCGTGTTTTTCACATGAAAACACACGATTAAGGGCTATTTTGGTCAATAATTTGAAGAAGTCCCCCAGAGCTCGTCGAACTAGTTCTTGGCCAGTTTCTAGGTATCTTCCTTGTTCATCTCAGTTTTGTTTATGTATCTTTTCTTCTGTGTTTCTATTTCGTCCCATCTTCTCATTTGTTTTTTATTTTTTGTTTTAGTTTTTAGTTGTCTTGGGCTTCTGTTATGTATGCTTGACTAATTTGGGTCCCCTCTTAATTGGTTAGTACGTCTAAAACTTGGTTAATTAGCAATAATTTGGTTTAGGACTAATTATGTTAACTCATAAGTGCCAAGATAATAGTCTGCAAAGAATCATTTTGTTTTTTTTACTGTCAATTAGTTTTGTCAAGGTTTGGGTCATAGTTTGAATTGGAATTTTTCATTTGGGCTAATTTAGAATTAGTTTTGGGCTCTTTGAGCCATTTGTGATCCAGTTCAAAAATGCCCGGTTGTTTGAGCCTAAGTCCTTTTGGTAGACTAGAGGTAAAAACAGGGCACTTAGGGGGTAATTTTGGAAGTTTAGGATAGGGGAATCTTGCGTAACTGATTTAGAAGCTTCTAGTAGGGGTTTTCTATAAATTTTAGGCCTTAGCTTGGGTATCAATTTAGAAAGTGAGGGATTAATTGGCAAAAAATGAAATTAAGGGGGGGGACTACAAGTGCAAAACAAAACTCACAGGTTGCCCTACTTGCTTTCCTGTAAAGGCATTTCATTCTTGCCTTGCAAGTAAGATTTCAGAAGGCCTAATAGACCTTAGATGTAATGACCCGACCGGTCATTTTGAGCTTTTGCACCTTGATCGCCAGTTCTCGGGCATGACTTGCCCCGGGATATGTATTATGACTTATGTAGATTGTTGATTTTGGTTTCAGGAAAAAAAATCGGGATGAATTTGAAAGAACAGTTTCAGTAGAAAGCCTTGAATTTGAAAGGTTTGACCAAGAGTTATTTGTATATGAGATTGGATCTGAGTTTTTATGATTTGGTTAGCTTCGTTAGGTGATTCGTGACTTAAGAGCGTGATCGTAATTGGTTTTGGAAGTCTGGTGTAGAATTAGGCTCGAATTGGCGAAGTTAGTATTTTGGCAATTTTCGGTTGATAGGTGAGATTTTGATTCGAGGGTCGGAATGGAATTCCGAGAGTTTTTGTAGCTTCGTTATGTGATTTGGGGTATGTGTGCAAAATTTTAGGTCATTCGGAGGTGTTTTGGTTGGGTTTTTGATCAAATGCGTGTTTCGGAAGTTTTAGAAGAACTTAGGCTTGAATTCGGTGTGAATTGATGGTTTTGGTGTTATTTGAGGTGTTTTGAGGATTGGAACAAGTCTGAATGATGTTTTAGGATGTGTTGGTGCTTTTAGTTAAGTACCCAGAGGCTCGGGGTGATTCTGGATGGTTATCGGGGAGTTTTTGAACTTGGAAGAAATGCAGAAAATGCAGCAACAGGTGCAGGCCTATTTTGGCCTTCGCGTTCGCGAGCCTGGGGCCGCGTTCGCGAAGGAGGAAGTTGGGGTCCCTCAGATTTGTGCTTCGCATTCGCGTTTGGTCTCTCGCGTTCGCGGAAGGTTCGTTGGGTTGTGCTCTGCATTCACGTTTCAGGTGTCGCGTTCGCGTAGGTTTAGGAGGTTAATGTTTCGCATTCGCGGGTCTTCAAATGCGTTCGCGAAGGGTAATTTTGGGCGAAGAGATATATGTGCATCGCGAACGCGGGAAGGCCCTCGTATTAGCATAGAAGGGGTTCCAAAAGCTGGGCAGAAGGTTTAAAAATATTTCATCCGCGAGCCTAAGTCATTTTTCCACCATTGTTGAACATTTTGAGAGCTCTTTGGGAGAAATAAAAGAGGGATTCGAGGGGAATCGATTGGAGGTAATATTTTTTATCTCAATACTCATTTTTATTGTGAAATCCACCTAGAAATTCATGGAAATTAAGCCTAAAATTGATGAACTAGGGCTTGAGATTTTGAAATTTGATTTGGGAATTTGAAGGACCAATTGGGGTCGAATTTGAGAACTTTTGGTATGTATGAACTCGTGAGGAGATAAGGAACGTATTGATGTGAAAATGTCTGAGTTTCGAGAAGTGGGCTCGGGGCTCAGGTTTTGGTAATTTTGGGATTTGTGCCCGTTATTGATTGTTTTAAATTGGGTTATGTTCCCTTAGCCTATTGTGACGTATTCGTTGTGGTTTTGGTCAGATTCGACGCGCGAGGAGGCCGATTTGAGAGGCAATGGCATAGCTAGCTAGAGATTCGGCCGGCTTGAGGTGAGTAATGATTGTAAATGATATCCTGAGGGTTTGAAACCCCGGATTGCACACCGTAGTGCTATATTGAGGTGTCTTGCACGTCGGATAGCGAGCGTGAGGTAGATCACCATTGGGGATTGTGACTTGGTCCATCCCGATATATGCGTTTACCGCGTATTTGACTGAAACTTATTTTGTTATTATCATGATTTGGGCTGATTGCCATATTTGGGCTTCGTGCCAATTATTTGAACCCTTCGGGGATTTTATCACTGTTTCCTCACTATTTTACATACTACTTGAACTCAGTCCTGTAGATTATATTATTTTACAAACTCACACGTTTTAATTGAACTTTGAGACTTAAATGATATTTCCACTGTTGTTTAGGCTAAGCACTACTATTTTATTGATGCCCGAGGGGGTTGTGATGATTTTTCGGACTGAGTGAGGCCGAGGGCCATATGTGAGGATATACTGAGTGATATGAGGCCGAGGGCCTGAGATACTTTATGTGCCACAAGGCGGCGTGAGTGATGCGAGGAGGCTTTCAGGCCTCGTGAGTGATGTGAGAAGGCTTTCAGGCCTCGTGTGTGATGTAAGAAGGCTTTTAGGCCTTTTTTATATGCCACGAGGTGGCTTGATATTGCGCTTGGGCCATTAGGGACCCCTCGCGGAGTCTGCACACCCCCAGTGAGCGCCGACGATGATATATGGATTGGGCTGCATGCCACAGCGAGATGTGGATCGGGTTGCACGCCGCAGCGGTTACTATATGATACTGGTCTAAGAGTGTTTTAAGAGTGAGCCCGAGGGGCTGGTACTATTTTGAGATATTGCCCGAGGGGCGAAATTTTATGTGCTCATCTTGCATATTTACTTGCCTTTTTACCTATTATATTGTGGTATTTGTGCCCGAGGGGCAGATTTTCTGTGCTTATCGGCACTAACTGTTTTGAGATCATTTCGTAACCGTTGGAAAGATCACTTTCCAAAGATATTTAAAATGAGCCAAGAGATTTCCAAAGATTTCACAGCATCATTGTTTTCTCGAAGGATTGTATCCTGCTTGTATACAGCATGATGCTTTGCTTTACGTGAATTCTTACTGCTCAGCTATTATTTATCTTTATTACTCACTGAGTTGGAGTGCTTCCTTTACTCCCTGCACCTCGTGTGTAGATGCAGGTATCTATTCACCCGGTAGCGGGTTAGGGCCAATCAGAGGCAGAGTTATACGAGTTAAGGAGGTGACTGTCAGTGTTCACAGCACTATGTGTCTCTCTTTTGTTCATTATTCCGGTTTTGTATATTTTAGACCTTGTAGTAGATTTACGTTCTGATAGATGCTCGTGACTTGTGACACCCCGATTAGGGTTGTGATGGGTTGTATTTCCGCTAATTAATGCTATTAAGTCATATTTAAGCTGTTTATTTATGTTTAATTATTTTTAAAAGACAATATGGGTTTGTTGGCTGGCCTTGTCTTTACAAGAGGCGCCATCACGACCGGGTTCGGGAATTGAGTCATGACAAATTGGTATCAGAGCCTATGTTACTAGGTCTCACGAGTCATGAGCCGGTTTAGTAGAGTTGCATGGATCTGTACGGTGACGTTTGTATTTATCCTCGAGAGGCTGCAGAACCTTTAGGAAAACTTCACATTCTTGAATTCTTATTGTGCGTCCTTGATTTAGCTTGAAAAGAAACTCTTGAAATTCCTTCCACGCGTTTGTATGCGCGCATGAGCGCTCTGTATCAGATGTGCCTTGATGGCATGTGATTCCCCGATCAAGGGGCAAGAAGTGATCTCTGTGAGTTTGATGTTGGGCCCGTCTGGAGGACTTGAGGCCGGATCTTTGCCTATGGCTTGAGCACTGAGGTCCTAATTGTGTGATTAAGTGTTTTGAACTTATATGTTTGGCAGTGTTCCTATTAGTGGAAGTGACGGTTGAATGGACATGTGATGAGTATGTTAGTAATGCGGGATGTATCTATGTAACTTGGGAGTGATGAGGAAGGCCTGCGGGATGATAAATGAACTTAAGTGTATGATTCCATTGTGATTGGATGTGTAGCTCCGAGTTTTGGGACCGTGAAGAATCTTTTCGTGTCTCCTAGATGGGAGTGAAGTAAAATTCATATTGCGGTATGAGTTCAGACTCAGGAAGACTAAGTGGTTGTGTAATGTGTATAACGGTGGAAGGTATACGGAAATGTTATATTGAGGTGAAGCAAGTGTGTTATCTCCTGCGGAGTGTTCCTAAGTGGTGTGATCCTTATGTGTATGTTAGAAAATCTCATGTGTAATGGAAGGGTACTTGTTGAAATTTGAAAATTTTGGATTGCTTAAGAGAGTGGGCTTGACTATTGCGGGGTTGAATGCGAGATTTGCAGAAGATTTACAGTACTGGATGATCTGTGTTTCACAAACTTATAAATGATTTGAGTTTAATCTCACTATGGTATTGTGGCATCAATAGAGTAAAAGTGTTATGAAATATTGAGTGTATCATGATCTATGGATTCTTGCTAAGTGGGGGAGTCTGTTGCGAGCAGTTGATTGCACGGTTAGGTGCTATGTTGGTTCCAGTTTGGGGCATGCGAGTGAATTAGCTATGGCTAGAGTAAAGGAAAATTTTGACAAAGACTACATTATGCTTCATGGGGAGAGAGAGAATCACAGAATGTCTTAAGTTGTTGATGGTTAAGAATACTCGGTGTATAGAGCAGGAAGTTGATTGGTCATATTGGGACGAGGATTTCATTTTGCGGTATCGGAGTGCCAATGAGGCACGAGTGGTTCTATTTGTTAGGTCAGTAAGTTGCAGTTTGAATAAGAGTGAATGACTTACGAGGATGGCTTTAGTATGTTCAAGATTCTACATGGAACAATCGGGTATCTTAAGGTTGTGTAGGTGGTCAGAAACTGTCATTTTCAATTGAAGAGGTCAAGACTTGTGGTATTTTAAGTGAATTATGGGATTCTATGTATTAGTATCAGGAAAGTAAAGGTAACGGACTTAGATTCGTAGGAAGTTCTTCAGAGTAAAGTATTCTGGAATCTGGTGTTTATAGGAATATTTGAGAGAGTATTCAGCGGCTTATGGGCCTTAGACAGCGTGAAGTTCTGTTTGGGTCTCGTGAGATAAACCTGGGTTGAGAGATTGTGGTACTACAGTATGAGGGAGCATCAAGTTGAAAATGAATGGGAAGGAAATTTAGATAGATGGAGTAGTTTGATAGTAGACCGAATAGGTATGGTAAGGATATGGTCAATTCTGTGTTGTGTTCAAGGTAATGGGTTCTTACAGGTATTTTGCAGCAATGCTCTTGGGCTTTGATGGCTTGCTTAGCTTGGTCTAGTTAGAAGGATTCAGTCCTGGAAGTTTAATTTGTGTTAACGGAATTGGGAGAGTTCTTGTTGATTTCTACCGTGGCTGAAGAGGTGCATTCTCTACGAATATGAGAGGTACAGGATGCGTAATGATTTTCTCCTAGATGGGATCAGTGGAAGTTCTTAGCTAGATGGGTTACAGTTCCATTCCGAAAGGGAGTTCATAAAACTCTTAGGCAGCAGGTAGCCTCAGATGATTAAGGAAATGGTACTGCTGATATTCGAGTTGCTTGTATGGAACATGGGAATTTTAGAATATCTTTCATGGAATGACTGGGTACCTGAGGTGTGATATCTATTTGGATGGCGGAATTCGGGATTAGGTATGATGATTTGTATGCTACATGGAATTGGAGACCGGAAATTCTCATATCCAGGCTATGTTGTGGTCGTAGATCGTGTGCATTGGTACTGTTTAGCAACTATCGGGATTTGGAGGCCCGAGTGGATTTTTCTTTGCTTGGTATGTTAGATTTTGGATGTGATATTGGGTTCAAACTGGTTGTTTCTGTGTTGTGTTATTCTAGACTATTGCGGAAATATGGCATTGTTGGCTATGTCGGGAAATACCAGAGATTGAGTGGCGATGTTCGACGGGTTATGTCCTATTGGGATTTTTATATTTCGAAGACCCAGCGGGCGGCTGGGAAGGATTTGTCTTCCTTATTTGGGCTCTTATGATGAGTGTCAATGCTAAGGCTCCTCATATTTATTCAGTTCTGATGGTGAGGGACTCCTCGAAGGTGTTTCTTATGGTCGGGCATGTCGCCAGGCAAGGTTGTTGATTTCGGTATTGATTTGGTTCCTGGTATCGTATTAAATAGCACCGGCAGAGTTATAGAGATGGAAGGAGTAGATTCAGGTTTCCTTGATAAGGAGTTCGTTGGCAGGCTAATGTGGGTGAGTGTTCTACCTTGAGTCAACTTGGTTAGCTCCGAATGGCATTGTTGAGGGAGGTATTGACTCAACCGTTGTTGAGCTTGTCAGTGATCTGGGGAGACCTATAAGTTACCTTTTTGCATTGCGAGATGTTATGATTTGTTGGTTATAGGCACATACAATACGGTTCAATTGGAGTCATTTAGTAGAATTCAAGCGGGAAGAGTAATTGAGCGTTTCTCAACGAATGGCGTATCGGTTATGTCCTATCGGGTTGTATGTAATATGTCATTTGTTTCATTGTGGGTGTAATGATTTGCTTTGGTCCCGGACATCAAATTCTGCGTGGCTGTCAAATTTTGAGAATAGTAACTTGAGGTGTTTCATGTGTAACAGTGTTTGGATAGGATCGCGCATTATAGAGATGCTACGTGGAGATATGACCTTTCGGGGTAGATTCATGTGTTCTATTTTTGCAATGTGAGACGGGGGTCCCAGTTTTTTGTTGTGATGGTACTGATGAGCTTGAGGTACAGTTCTTTTGTTTGGGGTTATTTTTCATGATTTGAGTATATTCAGACCATTTCTTATTGGTGCGCGTATTATGCAAGTTATGGTTTAGGCCTGTATTGATGTGTCATATCGCCAGAGAGGTGTGATGGATTCGAGGTGATCGTGGGGTAATTAATGAATACGAATAGATTTGACTTCAGCTTGTTGGAAGGATAATATCGAGGTTCGGCTCGAAAATCTATTATGGTATTAGCCAAAAAGGAAGTGACTTCATGAATGGTTGACCTGAGAGATAGTTATGGTTTATTGCATGTTTCATTTATCATTAGAAATATATTGAAGTGTTGGAATAAGACCTTGGTTGATAAGAGGTTTTCTACCGGTATTCGGGTGTTGTGTGCAACTGTTGTGAATAGAAATTATCGTTTCGAGTGTTTGAGTTATGTGGTATATCATATAATTGCACCTAAGGTTGCTGGTATGGGTTATTACAACTGGTTCATGGCAATTCAGAGTGTAGGTGTGAGGTTTTGATCATAATGATGATTTCAGAAGTGAAAGTATGTTTCTATGGTTTATGGACTAGGATGGATTGTGAAATTTCAGCTATGTTGTGTTATCGGACCTATGTGAGATAGGGTGACGTGGGATCACCCCAGGGTATATGCATGGCAAGGTTATTCAGCGATTGGTTGGCTTCTAGAACAACTCTGACTACGTTCGAGGACAAACGTGTGTTTAAGTGGGGGAGAATGTAATGACCCAACCGGTCATTTTGAGCTTTTGCACCTTGATCGCCAGTTCTCGGGCATGACTTGCCCCGGGATATGTATTATGACTGATGTAGATCGTTGGTTTTGGTTTCAGGAAAAAAATCGGCATGAATTTGAAAGAACAGTTTCAGTAGAAAGCCTTAAATTTGAAAGGTTTGACCAAGAGTTGACTTATTTGTATATGAGCTCGGATCGGAGTTTTTATGATTTGGTTAGCTTCGTTAGGTGATTTGTGACCTAGGAGCGTGATCGGAATTGGTTTTGGAAGTCCGGTGTAGAATTAGGCTTGAATTGGCGAAGTTAGTATTTTGGCAATTTCCGATTGATAGGTGAGATTTTGATCCGAGGGTCGGAATGGAATTCCGAGAGTTGATGTAGCTTCGTTATGTGATTTGGGATGTGTGTGCAATATTTCAGGTCATTCGGAGGTGTTTTGGTTGGGTTTTCGAAAGTTTTAGAAGAACTTAGGCTTGAATTCGGTGTGAATTGATGGTTTTGGTGTTGTTTTAGGTGTTTTGAGGATTGGAACAAGTTTGAATGATGTTTTAGGATGTGTTGGTGCTTTTGGTTAAGTACCCGGGGGCCTCGGGGTGATTCCGGATGGTTATCGGGGAGTTTTTGAACTTGGAAGAAATGCAGAAAATGCAGCAGCAGGTGCAGGCCTATTTTGGCCTTCGCGTTCGCAAGCCAGGGGACGTGTTTGCGAAGGAGGAAGTTGGGGTCCCTGAGATTTGTGCTTCGTGTTCGCGTTTGGTCTCTCGCGTTCGTGGAAGTTCTTTGGGTTGTGCTCTGCGTTCGCGTTTTAGGTGTCGCATTGACGTAGGTTTAGGAGGTTAATGCTTCGCGTTCGCGGGTCTTCAGACGCATTCACGAAGGATAATTTTGGGCGAAGAGTTATTTGTGCATCGCGAACGCGGGAAGCCCCTCGCGTTTGCGTAGAAGGGGTTCCACAAGCTGGGCAGAAGGTTAAAAAATATTTGATCCGCGAGCCTAAGTCATTTTTCCACCATTGTTGAACATTTTGAGAGCTCTTTGGGAGAAATTAAAGAGGGATTCGAGGGGAACCGATTGGAGGTAAGATTTTTTATCTCAATACTCATTTTTATTGTGAAATCCACCTAGAAATTCATGGAAATTAAGCCTAAAATTGATGAACTAGGGCTTGAGATTTTGAAATTTGATTTGGGAATTTGAAGGACCAATTGGGTCGAATTTGAGAACTTTTGGTATGTATGAACTCGTGAGGAGATAAGAAACGTATTGATGTGAAAATTTCTGAGTTTCGAGAAGTAGGCCTAAGGCTCAGGTTTTGGTAATTTTGGGATTTGTGCCTGTTATTGATTGTTTTCGATTGGGTTATATTCCCTTTGCCTATTGTGACATATTCATTGTGGTTTTGGTCAGATTCGACGCGCGAGGAGGCCGATTTGAGAGGCAAGGGCATAACAAGCTAGAGATTTGGCCAGCTTGAGGTGAGTAATGATTGTAAATGATATCCTGAGGGTTTGAAACCCCGAATTGCACACCGTAGTGCTATATTGAGGTGACTTACACGCCGGATAGCAAGTGTGGGGTAGAGAACCATTGGGGATTGTGACTTGGTCCGTCCCGATATATGATTTTACCGCGTATTTGACTAAAACTTATTTGTTATTATCATGATTTGGGCTTATTGCCATATTTGGGCTTCGTGCAAATTATTTGAACCCTTCGGGAATTTATCACTGTTTCTACTTGAACTCAGTCCTGTTGATTATACTGTCTTACAAACTCACATGTTCTAATTGAACTTTGAGACTTAAATGATATTTCCACTGTTGTTTGGGTTGAGCACTACTATTTTATTGATGCCCGAGGGGCTTATGATGATTTTTGGCCTGAGTCAGGCCAAGGGCCATATGTAAGGATATGCTGAGTGATATGAGGCCAAGGGCCTAAGATACTTTATGTGCCACGACATGGCGTGAGTGATGTGAGGAGGCTTTCAGGCCTCGTGAGTGATGTGAGGAGGCTTTCAGGCCTCATGAGTGATGTGAGGAGGCTTTCAAGCCTCGTGTGTGATTTGAGAAGGCTTTCATGTCTTATTTTATAAGCCACGAGGTGCCTTGATATTGCGCTTGGGCCGTAAGAGGCCCCTCCCGGATTCTGCACACCCCCAGTAAGCGCCATCGATGATATATGGATCCGGTTGCAAGCCGCAGTGAGATGTGGATCGGGCTGCACGCCGCAGCAGTTACTATATGATACTGTTCTGAGAGTGTTCTGAGAGTGAGCCCGAAGGGCTGGTACTGTTTTGACATATTGCCAAGGGGCAAACTTTTATGTGCTCATCTTGCATATTTACTTGTCTTTTTACCTGTTATACTGTGGTATATTGTGCCCGAGGGGCGGATTTTCTGTGCTTATCGGCACTAACTGTTTTGAAATCATTTCGTAACCGTTGGAAAGATCATTTTCAAAAGAGATTTAAACTGAACCAAGAGATTTCCAAAGATTTCAGAGCATCACTGTTTTCTCGAAGGATTGTACCATGCTTCTATACAACATGATGCTTTGCTTTACATGATTTCTTACTGATCAGCTATTATTTATCTTTATTACTCACTGGGTTGGAGTATTCCCTTCACCTCGTGTGTAGATGTAGGTATCTATTTATCCGGTAGCGGGTTTGGGCCGATTAGAGGCAGAGTTATACGAGTTAAGGAGGTGACTGTCAGTGTTCGCAGCACCATGTTTCTCTCTTTTGTTCATTATTCCGGTTTTGTATATTTTAGACCTTGTAGTGGATTTACATTCTGATAGATGCTCGTGACTTGTGACACCCCGATTAGGGCTATGATGGGTTGTATTTTTGCTAATTAATGCTATTAAGTCATATTTAAGTTACTTATTTATGTTTAATTATTTTTGAAAAAACGATATGGGTTTGTTGGTTGGCCTTGTCTTTACGAGAGGCGCCATCACGATCGGGTTCGGGAATTGGGTCGTGACATTAGAGATCCAAGAACTGAAACTACAGAAAAAAGAATTCTAAGAGCTAAAAAAATACAAAAAAAATAGATGGATAGATTCTAAAGACGTAAAAATCCATAAAGAGAGATAGATAGATTTTATTCACTGATCCATTGAAAGTTTTGTCATCTCCTTCGATTTCTGAGTTTGTTTTTTCCACTGAAACACTTCTGCTTCATTTGGGGGTTAAAATGAGTTGAATCTGGTGTTGAGATCAGTTTTGAAGTCAATTCGACTACTGTTTTTCGACTGGGGTTGATCTTGCGGTCTGAACAACATTTCCTGGGTTTTAAATCGATTCCTAACTCTATTTTCCTGTTGTTGGTTCCTGTTACATTGCCATTGTTGATCTCCTGTATCTTAACTCCTTTCATTTCCAGGCACTTTCCTTAGCTCATGATTGAGGTCTAATTGTTAAGCATGTAAAAGATTGGAAGTGTTGTTAAATGGAGACTCTACTTAAAGCTGATTTCCTCTTTTCTTTTGCTATTTGTATGTTTCATAATTAGACTTCAAGTTAAAAATGACTTGATATGGTATTTTGGATATGTATTGATAAGTAAACAATGGAGTCTATTTGTTCATTTTCATGTCTGATGGATTCCATTCTGTTTAATTACAATAACTCAGACTTTTTTGGAGTGTTAAATATGTTGATGTGATAAGGGCTTTAATTGTTTTTGTTAAAGGGTTTTAATTATGAAGTGGTAATGGCAAGTTTCATATTAATTGGTTATGGACCTTGTATTTTGTTTGGACTTTGTTTAAAATCAATTGGTGTCTCTAATGCAGATTTTTATATCTAAGTTGGCTTTTAAAGGAAAATGATAAGTTGTCAGTTTCGTTTACATGAGGTTTATTTGAGACCTAAGCCCTCAAGTTTGTATTTCAAGCTAGTTTTGAGACTTGAAAATTGGAACTTAGTTTATAGTTAATTGTCAAACTTAGATTTCTTTTGTTTTGTTTTAATTTGTAACGATTCCACTTGTTAAAATGCTCTGTAATTGATTAATGCTAAGTAACAAAAATCCAGAGGTGATTTGCACAGGTATTGGCCCATTGATTGGTTTTATTGGGCTCAGTTGGTTTTGGGCTTGTAGAGACTCGATATTGAGTCCTGACACGTTTGGAGGCTTCGAATTTGGGCTCATTGTTGATACACAATTTTTTCCTATCGTATTTTTTATATACAAAATACTTTCAGAATAGAATGTGTATGCATACCTAAGCATGCCCAAGAGTTTTGGTATTTTTCTTAATTTTCTAAAAAAATTAAAATCAATTTATTGTCTATTTTTAGCAGTACAAAATTCCATAATTATTCTTAAAATTATCATTTTGTGAATAATTTATTTCCATTCTCATATTTACACCAAAATATAATTAAGGTGATTTTTGCATATTTTTATATATTTATTTGATAGTTTTTAAGCTAAATGGCATAAAATTGCAATTATAGCCTACATTATGATTAATAGCGTTTTACAATTATAAAATTATTTCCAGTATTTTTAGATTAATGTTTATATGTTATTAATTAGTTCACTTCTTTTAATTTATTTTTAAAATCATTTTTACTATTTTATATAAAATAAAAGGGAGAAATTGGTTATTTAATACCTAGACTATTATTATTGCAATTTTAGCCCCAATTTTAACTACCCCATCAGATTTTAAATTAACCCAATTGACCCAATACCCAATCCAAATCCGCCCAGCCCAATCTCTAAATAACCCGGCCCAGCTCTGAAGCAATCTGAGTCGTTGATCAAATAAGATCAACGGCCCAGATATTTTTTCCTTAATTAAATTATAACTACCCC